>CAJQZJ010032097.1:13823600-13879177 GCA_907164525.1 Lophiomys imhausi
GTGTGTGTGTGTGTGTGTGTGTGTGTGTGTGTGTGTGTGCGTGTGTGTGTGTATGATTCACAGAAAACAAATCCTGGCAGTTTTTTTTTCACAGCTTTATATAAAAATTTGCAGCCCAGATGCACTTTTCTTTACATAATTGAATTTCAATCTCTCCAGATGTTTTTTCAGTTTGAAAGTGGTTACCACCCCCTGCAATAGAAAAAGACAAGGGCATGGAGAACATTTGAGTAGGGCTTAGAATTCTCTCTGGACTCTTAACTGAGAATTTAAAGACAAATGAGTAAATCCCATCCTGTACTGGGTGTTGGGGATTAGCTTGCTCAGGACCATTAAATGAAAGTATATTTTCTTTGATGGATTGATAAACATTATTGCCACCAAAGTGTATCAGGAGTGGAAATACAGGGACAGAAATATGAACCTCGTTTTAAGTGTCTATTTTCTAATTTTATCCTTAAATCAAAAGCCATTTTTTTTTTTTACTTAAGGAAATCTAGCAAATAGAATGTGTAATTTTGTGGTGTATGGGAGGTATGGAGGTCTTCCCATTGACAGACAGTTGATTCTGTTTTCAATTGGTGGTGCATGCCAACGACTTCAGAGTCAAGCGGTACCAGAACAAATTAAGTGTACTTTTCAACTCTTCTCCTTGTCAATCTCTTTAAACACAGAGGGTCTATAAATAGGGGCTCAGTCATGATTGCACAGGTTGAAACACCATTACAAAGTAAGCATGCTATCACAAAGCTCCTGGTCATTTTCCTGTCTGAAAAGGGAAAATAAATTAAAATACTTCTTTTTACTGTGTTCCCTAAAAGTCCACTGGAGTTTGTGCTTGATTTTAAACTTCATATAAACATTGGTGCCTGGCTTCTTCATCCAGTCTTATTTTGAGATTCACTTGTGTTGTTGTATTTGGTTCCTTTTAGTTGCTGTAACAATGTTCCATTGTATAGGTAACACTGTATGCTACTATTGTCTTAAACTGGGGTTTTATATTATAAATATTGAATTTGTGATTGTAGCACTTTTAGAACTCAGATTCTCAAGGTTATGGAAACCATAGTCTCTTCTCATAGAAAGATGGCCTATCTTGCTAGACAAATATTTTTACAACAGCAAAACTTCTAATTTACCTTTCTTTAATCTAAAATTCCTTTTACATTTTAAAGAAAATGGTCAGTAATTCATTGGGCATAAGGGAGTTTCATTCACTTAGGAATATTTATCTAACATCTTTTCTTTTCATTGATTACTTTTTTAAATATATTTTTCTGAATATAATGATCATTCATGGATCATTCTGCATTTCTCAGTCTATTATTTTACAACATAGTTTCAAACCACCCAATTATTCGATTTCTTCAAACACCTATCAAATTTGGCTGGAAACCCAAAGGCTATATATCCAATTTACCAACTGGATGCAGCTGAACAGAAGAGATGGAATGGACTGGATTCTAATCCTACTTCACCCCCAACAAATTCTGTTTCTTTACTTGAAATACATGATAATAATATCCCCCTCCAGGGTTCCCCTTTTCTGAGGAGAAGGGGAGGGGGGATCGTGGAAAAGGGTAAGCATGGAACCGTGAGGAAGGGAGGGAGAGAGGGGCCATGATAGAGATATAAAATGAATAAATAAATGCATTTATGAATAACAATAAAAAGAATATCCATCTCCCAGGGCTGCTCTGTAGCTTAAATCTACGTGTCTAACATGTTATACTCCTCTGTTTTAAACCAAAACACATCAGTTTATATTTCTGTGTAGGAAGGCCAGAGTAAGATGGTGTACATGCTAAATGAACCCCTTATAATTGTGATTCATGACAGTTGTGACCCCAAACTTTCCAAAAATAGAAGAGTCACCTCTATCCAGGCTGTACGAGCCACTTCTTCGCCCTTATCATTATTACTCACTATTCAATTTCTCTACCATGTAGTTTTGACTATAAGGAATGGGCTCAACTCTTTAGTCAGATATTCGCCTAGTATGATTGTTAATTTTTCAATTTAATTGTACTGGGACATGACTAAGGATTATTAAAGAACAGCCTTGTGTGTGTCTATGAGGAAATAACTAACAGGAGAAGACACACCCTGAGTGTGAAAAATATCTTCCTTTTTCTGGGGTGCAGAAGTGATAAAAAAAAAGAGGGGAGAGAAGAGAAAGCTCTCCCTACCGTCCAATGACAAATAGGCTCACCACAAGTTCTGCTGCTATTATTTTCTCCCGCACCATGAGCCCAGAAGCAATAGAGCCAAGTACTATGGACCGAAATCTCTGAATCCACGGTCCAGAATAAATAATCCCCCTTATAAGTTGTTTAGTCATATATTTTATAATTGCAATGAAAATCTCACTGACATTGAATGTTGGTACCAAGAGATGGGGGGGAGGGGGGTCATTGCTGTAACTCAGCAGATCCCATAGCACAGAAACCTTTAAAAGTAGTTTGGAAGAGAAATTTAGAAAAAAGTGGCTTGAAGACACCAGCTAGATTGCTGTAACAGAGGTTAATATGTGGAATACATGCTTGTGGTGGGAGCTCAGGAAACCAGTGCTGATAGGAACTAAGACAGCACCAAATACTGCTCCTTAGGAATCAAATGGGGTAAAGGGATTTGATTAACAACTGGACCAAAGATCATTGTTTCACTGTAGTAAAAGACTTGTCTACCTTTGTCCATTACCCTAAGACCTTGTGGGTATCTGGGCTTAATGGTGAAAGACTAATTTATTTGAGGGAGGAAATTTCAGGACCATCTAGAATTCAGTGTATGGCATAATAATTGCTCTTTACTTTCAGCCAACTTTAAAGTGAAAGTTATCAGCAAAGCACACAGAAGAAAGGCCTAAAAACACTGTAGTTTGTCCTTAACCAATCGAGTCAAGATCTCAAACCAAGATTCCAAATTAACCCTTCCTTTTGAAAGTTCCTTCTGCCAGACATTTTGTCACAGCTACTGAAAGTCTAACTAACATGGCCACTCATTCCTCTGTTTATTCATGTATTTCATGGATCTCAGTCTCCACTCTTAGATGACAGTAATGTATATACCAACTCCCTTTCTCAAGTCATAGAGAAAAAGAAACTTAAGAAATGCCTTTCTAAAACTTCATATAATCTATAGTCTATAAGGAGTCATGTTTTTATCTATCTTTATCTAGTATTTATCTATATATCTATATATCATCCATATATATAGACATATATATACATATATATGCAGAAAGAGAGATATTATCTGTACTAAAAACCTACAGGGATGAAATATTAGGGATTCACCCCCCAAAACCTTCATATTCTTCTCATTTTATAAATAAATAGATAGATAGATAGATAGATAGATAGATAGATAGATAAATAAATGAATGAATGAATGAATGAATGAATAAATAAATAAATAAATAAATAAATAAAAATAGATGGAGAAAAGCCAATGATGTTTGAGTTCATCTCTGAGTTGCTTACCTGGTTGCTTCTATTTGATCTTCAACTTCCAGCGTTCCCAGTCTTCTGTTGATTGCATGCATGATCTTATCTCCTTGATAACCACTTCCTCTGCCATCAAAGCTAGCTACTATGATGTTTTCTGTACTTGCAAGGTAAGTGGCCCAGTTGAGTCTGAAGATAGCGTCTGCTTTTTGACTACAGGGACCTGCATATCTGTGAAAAGTTCCACCTTGTAAGACTTTATTATGTTCTCAAATTAAATAAAGAATGCATGCATTTTTCTCCTCTGGAGCACACATATGTATCTTTCTGAACCACAAGCCTGAAAATCATAGTAACCCTTGAGTTATCAAGAATGGGTCCTTTAAATTTGGCAATAGGACCTTTATGTCTGTGTGTTCTCTTTAAATACATTCCTAAGTTTTGTATTTGAACACTATTGTCAAACACATGCTACTGTGTAATCTTAGAAATACAAGATGTAATTCATCAAATAGTGGGGGTAGGGGAAATTGTCTTACAAGAATAACAATGACAATTAGTGTAGCTTTCCATCCTAGTCTATACATTTATTTTCTAGATTGGGGTTTCCTTAGGGACTCTGACCAGAGAATCACATACTGTGCATTTCCCCAAGGATATGGCATAGTGTTGGTCACATGGAGACTTCATACCATGGTAGAAGGGACTGTAGTAAAAAGTAATGCTAGTACTTAAAACCTCAAGAGAAAAAATAATATATATATATACATACACATACATCGTATACATTGTATACTATATATGTACATATACATATACATACTTGAAATGGGAAGTAGGTATACTATTCAACAATACACGAATTTTAGCATCCTTGCATTTGCAATCTTTAAACTCTAGCATCTATCACACATGTAGACATATGTTTAACCTTTATCAAATCCACTGTATACTAGATGATCCCTATATCTCATTGCTTCTTACTTCAGTGTCATCTCTGCACACTGGTCAGGTCTACATGGCTCCTGAGTACATACAGATCTTCTCTAATAATAGTTTCTCCCAATTCATCTCTTTCCTACTCATTGACTCTTTCAACCCCACAAAAACCAGACAAGTCCTGCACGAATCCCTCTACTAACATGTCCTTATATCTTCTTTAGAGATGGAAGTTAAAAGAACTTTCACTTAAACAAAATATCACATTAATTTAAAACTAGATGTTGTAGAATTCTAAATTTATGTAAACATGTTTTTGTGACATGAAATTCCTTGGCTCTGTGGATGACAGAAAATTTGGTAGATTAAAAGTGCCCTTCTCATTCCACCCAGAAGCAGATCAAAACAGATGCTGAGACACACAGTCAAACATTAGGTGGAACTCTAGGAGTCTTATATAAGAAAGGGTAGAAGAATAGAGAGACCCAGAGGGGTCAAGATCAACACATGAAGTTCAACAAAACCAACTAACCTAGGCCTCTAGAAGCTTATAGAGACTGAAACACTAACCAAAAGAAGAAGAAGAAAAGCTTAGACTTGACCTGGACCCCCTATACAAATATAGAGGATAGGCAACGTGGTCCTCATACAGATTCCTTAACAAGTAGGGGTGGGGCGGTCTCAGTCATGGACTTTGTTACCTGTTAGTGGGACATGTTACCTTAATGAAGCTGCCAAGATGAGACCCCAAGCAAGAGGAAGCTCTTAGCTCTCATGTGACTGATGAACTGAGGGGGGCTGATATGTGGGGGGTCCCCATACTGGAGGAGTAGGATAGGTGAGAGAAAGGGTAGAGGGTGGGAGAGTGTGACCGAGAGGGGAGGAGGGAGGTGGCTGTGATTGAGACATAACTTGAATTACTAACATATTTTTAAAAAGTGTCCTTCTCACCAGGCATGGTAGTACACACCTTTAATCCCAGGACTCGGGAGGCAGAGACAGGAGGATCTCTGTGAGTTCAAAGACAGTCTGATCTACAAAGTGAGTCTAGGACAGTGAGTGATACGTAGAGAAACCCTGGATGGAGGGGGCTGTGATCAAGATGTAACTTGAATTAATAAATAATTTTTTAACTGCCCTTTTCTTGGTTGTTAAGATGTTCAGAAGGTAGGAAGATGAGGAGCTAAAAATGCCAGTGGAACTTCCTTAAACTCCAGGGAAGCAAAGCAAACCATATGATTATGACAGAAAGATGAGGGAGAACAAAGGATGGGATTTGTAGGTACAAAATGGGAGGAGCAAATAAAAATCAATGATGCAGGAAAGAAGAAAGTATTGGCTCTATATTTCATTAATCTGCACCCACAGAGAAGTATAGCAGTTATCTGCTAACTCATTCTCTCTTGAATACTTACACATCTACTAGGAGAGGATATTTCTTGGAATTATCAAAATGAGGAGGCAAGATCATTTGATACCAAAATCCTAAACAAACAGAAAGAATAATTAGTGAACTAAAAATAGTTATTAGTGTGAGATGTCATTCTTTATTTCTCAGTAATGTCAAGTCTAGAGTTTATCAATTTGTTAAGTTAGATAGCAAAAAGGAAGGATCAGCTTAGGATCATGTTTTAAAGATATAAACACTCTTTTTGGGTCATAAATGCTAGTTATTCTGATGGCAAAACAATTAAGTTGTTTCTAATACATCCATGAAATCCATTGGTGCCTCATAAACCTCAAGTGGATTTTAGGATTCCTAATGTTTTGTTTTTATGCTCCTGTTCTTTGGCATCCAATCTACTTATCTAGCTTGTTTATGTTCTAAATTTTCCTCCCAAATGTTTTCCTCTTCTCGAATTTCCTTGAAGCTGTTTAGAATTTGTAGTCGGCCATAACTCTTTTTTAAAATTCTGATTTAATAGCATTTTTATAATTCCTGTTGCCATCCCAGACCGCAAAGCAGAGTCACATTTGCAGCTCAGTGTTTCACAGAATGAAATCGGCTTCTGTGAGATAAGCTGCTTTGCACATTCTGTATGCTCTGTTCCTTGGGTCTACTTAAATTCTTGTGCTTGATTTACGTCAGTTTAATAAAAAATGTATGTCAAAATAATGAATCAGTTTTCTTTGTTCTCAAAATAAATAAGACTAATAAATCTAAATAGAAGTCTATGTATTTAGGAAGATTTAAACTGCAGGCTCAAAAAATTCCTGATCTCTAGATGTGTTTCTTACATTTACTTTCTTTTCTGTTTCATGATTGATTTTTATACTGATTTTTGTTAAAGAGAAAAGAAAGATTCAATAGTCAAATATATTATATATATATGATACATATATCATATATATAGGCTTATCTTCAGTTTGTCTTTACTAAGTTTTTCTGCTTTTTGTTCAATGTGTCAGTAAGAATAAAATTAATTTTCTATTATAATTTTAACTAAATATCAAACTGTTAGCCAAAGAGATTGATATTTTTAATGCATACACACATCATCATTCAATTTCTACATTGTCTAGTCAGTACTAGTTGATTAGAAGGGGGTTTTCACTCCATCTTTTTTGTAAATATGCAGATTTTCTATGAGGAGGGGATCTTTCTGGTCCCAAGATCTCACTTTCCTAATTCTCTTCTCTCAGGTCTTGTCTCAGCCCCTCCCCCCGTTTCCTGCTGTGAAAAGGACCAGAGCCAATTGTGTCCAGTCTCCTGATATATCAGTGCCCTACTACAATCTTTAGGAAAATTTTCTTATAACCATGGGCCTTCCTGGCCCTAAAAACCTAAGGACTCCCACTGTGTGCCCATGGAAATAGAATAACATCTCCATATGCACTGCAGAACTCCACACCAGACTGTCAAAATGTGTTCTTTACATTCAAGATGTCTCAGGGACAGGGAGCAGTGGCACCCCTGCTGGGTCGGAAGGTGCTTGTTAGCAAGGACCCTGGTGACTCACAAGCTCATTCCCCTTGAGCAGCATGCTAATGCTAAATTATTCTGCCTGAAGTGGGCTCTGCTTTCCAGGGCCTGTCTTACCATTTACAGTGACAGGAGCTGATTTTTTTTTTCATTTCCTTTTTAAAAATATTTCTACTAGTTTAGATTATGTGTATATGTGTCTTTATGTATGGGTTTGTGGAAGTAAGAGCAGGTGCCCTGGGAATCCAGAAGAGGGTGTTGGAATCCCTGTAGCTGAAGTTACATGAAGCTTGTAAACCACTGGATATGGGTGCTGGGAACCGAACTCAGGTCCCCGCCAACTGCTGAGCCATCTCTTCAGCTCCATATTTCCCATTATGCTAAATTTAAAAAACAAAACTCTATCAATTATGATGTATTTCTTCCTTTCCCATAAGTTGTTATTCCTTAGCGGAAAAAGAAACTGAATAGAAACAAGCATTTCTAGCTCAAATAAACTATTGTTCTTAATGGTCCCTGAGAGTAATCCATGCCTACGGCTCACCTGAGCTCACTAGTAAATAACAGTCCATCCCTCAAACACCCCCACCAAAACTGAAGTTTAATCATTTTAGAAACAACCTTGAATTTTTAGCATAATCATCTTAGGTGTTTTCTAACTGTATAGTTCAAAGATAAAATATATCAGGTATGATTTACTTTAGCCATTATGATTTTACAATTAATGTTTCCTAGTAAAACAAAGTTATTAACTGAATGAACTGGCCTATCTATAGTGCATTTCCCCCAAGTACTGTCTTCACAAATTAAATTTTATGTAGATGCCTATTTTAAGTCACAAAAAGCAAAGGGAGTAGTTGTCATGATAGAATGTTTCATGAAAAATAATCTTTTAAATTAGACTTATACAACACAAAGCACATATTCTCAGCAAAAACTGTCACATTATTTACATTTTATTGTTGTTTCCATTAAATACTATCCCAAAAGAAATCTAACTTACTTGTTTCATTCAAAACAATGAAGTCCAATTTTTTTGAAGGCATTTGGACATTCTGAAGCATTTTATCCAAAGCAGAATTGTCTTCCAGAATGCGTAGCTCTAAACCGATATATGAAACAGCAATACTTCAGAACAATGCAAAAAAAATTAGATTACATATTGCAACAGTGAGCAAGTGTTCAGTTCAGCAACCAGGCTGTACACACTTCCGGTCGGAAGGCTTGCATCCAGCTCAAACTGAGGGAACATCTCATGCAGGTTACATGGGCAGCCCTACCAGCCAGGGGAGCGTGAGCTATAACAAAATACCTTTATGGTCAGCGCTGCGATGCAGAGTGTAGAGGGGCAGACCAGGGCCTGAGGACATAGTCAGTGAAAAACACATTTTAGATGAGGATAGCATGCATACACGAGCTTTCAAACATATCAGCTCTTACAGTTAGTTTGTCGGAATACAAAATAGCTATAGCAGCAGATAAGAAGCTTAGCTGTTTCCTCCTCACACCCACTTTTTTTTTTTTCTTAAAAGTAAGTCCAGTCAAGTGAAGGCTACATTCCTGGAAAGGCCAAAGGCTCAGGTAACAAGGGTAGCTGCTCTGCTGGACATCTTGGGCAGTTACTGTCTCCATGTCCAGTTTCCTCATTAGCGAACTGAAATGACAGCTTAACCTTCCCCATTCTCCGTCTGTAACCTCATACTAACCATACCACCTCTCAGGCGCTACACTCCTTGGAGGGTGAGTGGGCAGAGCCCTGGAACCAGTCTCACCTGGAGGAGGCACATCCCTGCGTGGGCCCCCACTCAGGAGAGTCTGGGAGCCAGGAGACACATCTGCAGTGCCTAACTTGGATAAGCAGTTTCTTTCTGGCATGCAAAAGTGTTTTTCTCACAAGCCCATATCTTCACTATTTATCCCAACTGTGGTAGCTGTAGAGTAGAAGGTAATGTATAGCAAGCTATCTTGTGAGGTATTTAATTCTGATGCATTTAAATGACATATTTAATTTTTATATTTGCTTGAAAACCTCAGTGAAGGCACTGCTAGACCTCGGTTTCTATGAAAAGGATATTGGCTTGTAGACACTCTTAGTTCAGTGTGTCTACAAGCCAATATCCTTTTCATAGAAACTGAGGATAATATGTACTTTGAAGAGTTTTATTAGGGTTTAAATAAGATCACAAGTATTAGGCATTTAGCACCATGCCTAGTATAAAGCACAAACCAAAGAAATGATGACAAAGTTTAGACACAGTGAAGAACACTAAAGAAATGCACCATGTAAACAAAATACACTAGTGAGAAAAGAGCAGGAGAAGTAGTTTAGTTCCCTTTTGCCACTCAGTATGCTTTCTAGAACATCTAGATTCCTTCTTTTATTTTGAGAGGCAGGCTGGCTCAGCATCAGAAGGGGGAACTCAGCAGAAGTCTCTTAGAGTACTTCGAACTCTCTGTGTGACTTTCCCTTGCCCAGGGTTCTTGACTTGTAATACATATTAACAGTAGCGATGTCAACAGAGAACAGAACAAGGAGTACTCTGGATCGTGGGCACCACTCACAGTGTCTTGTTAACTTAAGGGGCTAATGCATAAAATAATCACTTAAAGCCTGGCACATGTGGATGTATAAGAATGAACTCAGAGGGGAGAAAAGGTAATGTGCACATAACATATCACATGACTGTAGAAAAAAGGACTGAGGCGTCTTCAAGGGCTTCTAAGTTTCCAAGGGAAAAAGGGCTGAGAAGAGAAGAAAGAATAGGTTTCGGGAGGAATCCCTCAGGTCCTCCTATTCCGCAGGGCTGTAGGGACAGAAGCTTCCACAGGCCAGTCATTCATACTTCCTCACAGCCACTGTAAACTTACCCCCACATCTCAGCACATAGTAGTTTGCCTCTTTACTAAACGACACTGAGTAATACTGACATCTTTCTGGATTCAGGTCACAGCTAAGGCACTTCACGTTTGTGTGGTCAGTAAGTTGAATTCTGTAAAGCCAACAGAGGGGATTAATTACTTCATCAAAAACTCTGTGAAAGGAAGAAACTAAAAATGCCATGATCTGAGTTCAGTGGAAGCAGACTGCCAAGGCAACCCTCCAAGTTCTCTCTCTTCATCGTATAATGGATGCATAAACACACAACAGCTTCAATCTCCCATTGTTAGGAAATGCCAGTAAATACCTAATAAAGTCACTGTTTTGGTTATATATAAATGATAAATGAAGTAATAAAAATACATATAACAATGCAAGTGAAAAGGACGAGAGAGAGAGAGAGAGAGAGAGAAGGGGAACAGAGAGAGTAGTAATAATCTGTCAGTGAAAACTCATGATGTTAACATCCCAACAGTGTTCTTACTTATAAAGATTTCTTCCTCCTGGCATTTCTTTATATTCATTACTAATATAGTATCTGAGAAGAAAACAAAGACAATATATGTTAAACATGTTTTACAAAACAGTGAAATACATCCCCTGATCTCCAGCCGCAGGCACTTGGGCAAATGCAGATGTGTTCCATGAGTGTGTGCTCTCTATCCACACTTCCATCTCTGATCCTCCATTCTACTCCTGAGGCTGTCTGCCTCCATCATCTGTACCAAGGACACTTTCCTTAAGCAGTCTAAAATGTATGAATCCAGGGAGTTCTTCCTGAATTGAAGTGGCAAGTAAAAACTCAAAAGAAAATATGCTTTGTATATGCTCTTTGCTTTTATTTAAAAAAAAAATATGCCTGGACAGCCAGCTTGAAATTGAGAACCCCCCACCCCCCTCTCCAAGTACCAATCCTGTTGCTGTCTTATCTGTTTTGTAACGTAAGCTGCATGGATGTAGGCGCTGTCTATTCCAGAGAGTGGCAGAGTCCCTTCTGTAAAGTCTTCAAAAACTACTCTGGGCGATGGCAAAATTCCTCTGTGATGAGGCCAATAAAGGAAGAGCCCAAGTTCCTAATGGAAACTAAAATGTCTTTTGCTGACAGCTCATGTATGCTGTTAGAAGACGCTTAAAGCAAAGCTTCCACATTCTAAAGAGCAAGGCTGAGCTACCAGCAGATAAAATTGCCTTTCTCAGCCTTTCAGAGAGCCCCTGTCAGTCTGAAGATAACAGAAGGTCAGAATGCTCCAGCAGTAGCCCAGGATGTTCCAGAGAGATTGCAGCCCCTCCAAAGCAAAGCAGGTAAAACCAAGAGGTAGAACCGTTTGGTGGCATGGTATCAAATCTGCTCAGCGTATATGAAAATCATTAAGGCTTCCGTATGTTAAAAAGAAAAAAAAAAAAGGTTGAACACATTCCAAATCAACTACTCTTTGTGGGAGATTTTCCTGCATTTCTGTGAGAGAGCGTGATTAAAACGTGCGGGTTTACAGCCTACTTACTAATTATTAGAATATACTCACAGATAATCGCTGGTAAGAGCTTCAATCCCAATGACTTCCCAGGCTCCTTTTGTAATAAATGTACAGTCCTGATCGGGCTTTTAAATATGAGATTTATTAGACTCTCCTATCAAAGTAGATGATTTAGTCATTTATATAAAAAAATCAAATAACCTTGAGATTGCTTTTTAGGCATCAGTATCCTATTCCACTTCATCCCATGTACCTCTGAAGAATTTGAATTAGTCTATTTGTACAAACTTCTCAATGTTAATAAAATGATTTCCATTTCCATCAGGAGAGGAGGTCAGCTTCTGCTCTGCTGCAGAACGTACTTACTTTCTTATCTTTTGGGAAGTGACAGATGTGTTTGTAGCCGTCTTTGTCGCTGATGATCTTATAGAAGCTGCTACCATCAGAGGTGAAGTGGGGCTCTGCAGGCCTAAACTAGACAATGACAGAGAAAAGAAATTACCACAACATAAGATTCATCCCATATGAAGTCCAGTTTTTGAAGTTCTTTCTAGTTCCTTTGTTCAAAAACCTATGCTTCCTTTATTTGTCAAGTGAAACTAAGAATCTTAAAATGAACATCATCCTAAGTTGAAAATGTGGAGCAGAGGACAAAGTCATAGGCTAATTTGCTGGAGGTACATGTGATCTACATAAAGACGCCCACAGTGGACACATACAAGTGTTTCAGTTGTTTTAGGACATGTCTTCAAGAAGAATAATAGAGACATATGGGCACGCAACCTAGCATTCACTTTTGTTCGAAAGGAACTTTCCTGATATTGCAAATGCACTTTCTAAAAGGCATCTTATTAATTGTTTCGAGTTGGAAGTGGTTTGTAGCATGGGGAAATTTCATTTCTGATTTTATACAATTTTTTTAACTACTTCTGGATTGGATGCTATCAGGAATATCTATTGTAGATTTCCCACGGAAGCATTCATATAGTTATTTTTATCCTAAGCCTTTTCATTTTGCTAAAGATCAACAATCTACAAAAATGGTGACATGAAAATGCAGAATAAAAATCTCATTTAAAAAAAAAGTCAATAAAAGATAGCTCTCAGAAAATAATGTTTAAAGAGAAGAGTGTGTCTTCTAGCCTGGGAGGACCATGTTGCGTTTTGATTTCTATCTCCTCTTTACACTGCAAGCAGGTAGGGGATGGTCTTTTAAGATTGTTGGTTCACTTCGCCCTCGATGTTTCCTCTCTCATCAGCTCCCATTTGAGGAAGGAAGGAAAATGCTTGCCTCTTCTATTTAGTGATTCAAAGCGAATTCATTTATGGAGCAAGCTGAGGCGTTCGGTACACTTGGTGTTCTCATTACAGAGCTCTCAAACACGTTTCCCTCTCTAGACCTATGTTCACAGCCTTATCTTTTTAATACATTTCCCTGTTTCCCCTGGATGGAGTTGTGCCTAGTAGGAATGTGTGAAAAGTGGCATCTGTCTGGTTAAATACAGAGAGGAAAAAACATATTTTTTTCAAAGAGTCGTGAGGAAGTGTAGCATGTCTCTTGCCATGAAGGAAACCACTTTTCATGTTGGCAAACCTCTCCCCTCTGCCCAATCAGCGCCTGGAGAAAAAGGACATGTGAATGTTGTGGTAGCTCCCAACCCAGCAGAAAGGGGTCGTCTTCCTGGACTGAAGCCTCACCTCTCTCACTTAGGAGATGTGAAATGTTTACCTGTGTGTGTGTGTGTGTGTGTCACTTTGTTTCCCTTTTAAACAAGGAGTAATCGAAGTAGTCATAGAAACTAAGTGTCTAAGTGTCTTTCAGTTTTCATCTTCCATGCATGGAGTCATGGTGGCTGGAGCGCCCCTCCCCCACTCCATGCCTTTCACATCACTGTTGAGCTGCTGTTCCTGTATGTGTGATGTAGTGGGACTGAGCTGTGAGTCTCTGAGAGTCACCCTTCTTTCTCAGATAAAGCTCTTTCTCAGAGTGCTTACCAACGTGTGATTTCCTCCAGAGAGGTGTGCAATGGACACTATTGGGTTGGCACTGTTCCTGACGACTGTCATCCAGGCTGGTTTGAAAACTTTTTCCTACCTCCCAAGTACAGAACTCAAACAGCAGGTCAACAAGTCCATTCTGCATCCCAGTAGCCATTCAGTAGTGGCTGCCTTTCGGCTCCCTGGAAGCTCCAGTTGTCTGAAGAACGTGCTTTTTTAGTCAGTTCTGCCCTTGACTTTGAAGTTTCACCTGTCCCTTTACCTTCTTGGTTATGCAATACACTAGGAACCACATTACCCTCTGAGAAATGGGCCAATTCACATTTGTGTCAGTAGCAACATAGTGCCTTTGTATAGGACAGTCACACATTAACCAGCTCTGAGGAGCAGTCAGGAAGTATATAAAATCCATAACTCATAACACTTACTCTTCCAACCCAGCCTGTAGTACTCATTTCAACATGCTGCTGCGCCTGAGGAGAAAAAAAGACGGTGCAATGTTTTAAAGAGAAGACCATGAAATCCTTTTATAACTTTTTTTAAGATGGGGGTCTCATGTATCCCAGATTGTCCTCAAACTGGCACTATAGCCAAAATCCTGAACTTCTGACCCTGTTTCAGCTCCCAAGTGCTAGCATTACATGAGTCCACCATCATGGTAGCATTATATGAGTCCACCACCATTCTAGCATTACATGAGTCACCACCACGCTCAGTTTTATGTAGTGCTGGAAACCAAGGCCTTTTAGCATAGTAATCTAGCATCCCGAGGGAGCTATATCCCTAATTCCACGAAATGCAGCACAAACGAAACTATACTTATGACAAAATAAATAAAAACAACCTCTCATCCTCTAATTCTATGTTAGTATTTTTCATGAAGTTGTATTAGATAGATTATTTACCTCTCTTGCCTGGAGCTGGCCTGAAGCTCCAACTGGCATTTTAAATCTGACAAGTGCAGAACTAGATACACTTCTTTGCTTTCTACTAGCCCACCATCCTATTCTTGGACCTTTTCTTTCTTAGCCGCTCAGTTTAGATTCCAACTCTTCTTACTCTTTTCTCATGGATGCCCCCCTTAATCCCTTTCTTCAGCTTTTCTGTCCTTCCCTGCAGACCCTCCATCACTCTTGTCTTCAGGATGCTTCTAGTGGTCTACTGGCACAGTCTCCTAATTGGATGCTCAGTTATCTTTCATTCCTTTTGGTCCATTATCCTCCCTGCTCAGCCCTTAGCTGATCTTATTTGGCAACAGGCAGCTCTATTCCCATTACACTCTTTGTTTTCGAATCCTGAAACAGCTTTCCATTCCCTACAGGATAAATTCAAACACCTCAGCATGGCCTCTGAGCCCAAATCTAAATCACTAGCCTCATTTTTCATCCCATTCTTCACCTTTGGCTTAGAAGGCAAGCACATTCAGTATCTCCATGCTCTAAGCTGTTCACTATCGATGTCCTCCTCAGCTTAGATGGAACTTTCTCTCTTATCTGTCCACCTAGGACATTTTATCCTAGATGGCTCTCTATCATCCCCCAAGCCAATTACTTGTCTTGTTCACCTGACTCCAACAGAGTATCTGTAATTACCCTCTGTCTCTATCTTAAACCCTCTTATAGCATAATATCCTGATAATGTGATGAGTCAGTCAGCAGAAAGCAAAGAGCTTGGGTTTTGCAGTTTTAGTTCCAGTGTGTCCTATGACTTAAGCACATTTTAACCTCACTGAGCCTCAAGCTCCACTATAGCAGCCATATTGTAAGTGTTCAATGCAGAAAAAGTCTAGTCTTATGGTATATCTTTACAACTGCACTCTCTTCCAGAACAAAAAAAAAAAAACATTTTTTTGGGGGGTGGGTGAGGAGATGTAGGCTCTTCAGTTAACTTAAAAAAACAATCTCATAGCTTAGTAACAAGATAGAGACATTTTAAGTAATGTTTCTTGCATAAATGAACAGGTGAGATAAGAAATATCACTCAAGTTCTCAGGTGAGAATCAGTACTGTGCCCATTTGGGTAAGAGGAAGGAGATGGGTAACCAGGGTTCATGATCAGAAAGGAAAAGGAGAAACAGAGTGGTCATGGTGTATTCCTGCAACACTCAGCTCCTGCCTCTCCTGAAACTGCAGCCCTCAAGGGGATCTTGCTGAATTCTTCAGCCTAGAAGGACTTCAAGGTGTCCCGACTGGGAACTTTAGCACCTCACAGTTGGATCAACACTCAGTTCCCCTAGACATTGTCACCCTCTCAGGCTGATGGTTATGTGTTTAGGTTCTAAGTGGGCTTTCTGCTTAGAGATGATTGCAGTGTAGTAATGGATCTGTCCCCTCCTGGTATTTCTTTTGTTACCCACATGCTCATCCTTCATATTTCTTCTGTTAAAATAACCTTCATTTTGTTTGTAGGCTCTGGTCCTCCTTCTGATTTTGAACATGAACATCAACTTCTGCCTTCTGGGTGTCTAGTCACTTCTCCCCAACCCAAATGATCATATCCATAACTAACACACTGTGACTAGTGTGCAAAAGAGAAGTGAACGCACATTCAGATATCATATATCTGACAGGCAAGATTGACCTGCTGCCCCAAGGCTGGATATGGATTCAGAGAGAGGAAAAACTAACTAACAGAAAAACATTTACTGATCCCAACCTTCACTCGCTTTGAGAAAACAGATCCCTCATGTCACATGTTATTGGAAAAGCAAAGCATGCCAGTGAAATCTTACCAATGGACAGTTCCATGTTAGGCTGGTCTTATCATAGTCACAGATAACCATCACAGAATAGTTCTGAATTCTCCTGAGCCACTGCAAGGAAATTCTTTCTTCTGTAACCCACACCACATCACACAAATAGTGATCTCTGGAAAGAAGAAAGGGGAAAGGGATTTCAGAAATTGTGTGGCTTGGGAGATGGCCCAGTGGACAAAGTGCTTGCCTTGCAAGCATAAGGATTGAAATTCTGACCCTCACAATCTAAGTAAGACTCAGACAGCTATGGCAGCCACCCGTAATCCCAGCACCTGGGAGGCAGAGGCAGGGGATCCCTAAGTCAAGCTTCCAGTTAGACTGCCAGAATTAGTAATCTCTGGGTTCAGCCAGAAATCCCACTCAATATATAAGAGTAAAGAACAACCTAGAAAGATGTTCCATGTTGACTTCAGGTCTTGACAGACATAAGCACACATGTGTGCCCACACACATGCAAGTGCCAGCATGTGTACCACACACATACACACACATATGAAAAAGATGTGAGCTTTTCCAGATCTTGTTGCAAGTGAACATTTTACTTAATAAAAAGGAATCTAGTCTGTGGTGGTTTGAATAGAAATGGCCCCACTTAGACTTGTGTGTCTGATGTTTGGCCCATAGAGAGTGGCACTATTGCGAGGTGTGGCCTTGTTGGAGGAAGTGTGTCACTGTGAGGGTGGGCTTTGAGGTCTCCTATGCTGAAGCTACACCCAGAGTGGCACACAGCTTCCTTCGGCTGCCTGTGGATCAAGATGTAGAACTCTCAGCTCCATGTCTGCCTGGATGCCGTCATGCTTCTCTCCATGATGATGATGAACTAGTCCTCTGAAACTGCAGGCCAGCCCTAACTAAATGTTTCACAGCAATAAAACCCTAAGACATAGTCTAATGAGAAGTAGAATTTTACATGATTAGAAACACCACTTAATCACATTAACATGTTCTCTTCCCTTAATCTTAAAATGCAATTTAATTTCTAAAAGATGTTAAGGTATATCCAACAGGAAAAGCAGCAGATACATCCTAGAGGGGCTCAGTACACATGGGTGGAACCATATGTTTAGGATTGTTAAGTCTCTGTCTTGACCTTTGGTACCATGAAATCAAGGATGACACTATCCCATCTCCTCTATGTTACCTGACAGTAATTTAGTGAGGTCAGGGACACTGACAGAGATGCTACAATTTTCTGGTAATTTAACATGCCCCTGTCAGTGTTGTTTCCTGCAAAGCCACTGTTGCTAAATCATTATCGCTAGCCTCCTGAGAGCACTTCTCCACCTGCTGGAAGGAGCCAGGGCCCCTAATCTAGCCCAGCTCTTCTGCACTCACCAAGGCAGGGGAGTCAAATGAGCAGAAGTAGAGTGAACTCTTACGCAGGACAAGTAAAATATTCTTGGCAAATAACTGGGAAGAATAAAAAAAATAAGGCATAAAAAACTGAAGCTTTTTGAAATTAATATTCTAGACTGAATATTGAGAAATTTAGTTGGGGCCCAGATAGTAAATATTTTTAGTCTTTGTGGTCTACATACCCTTGCTATTAGGAAAAAATTATAGCTGACCCTTTTATCAACTTCACTTCCAGATTGGAAAAAAAAAGTGGATTCATGCCTCTACATACTTTTTAAATCAAGGAACTATAACCCAAAACACATTTCTCAAGTGTCAAAAGATGGCCCTTGTGAACAAAAGTACTCTGCAGTTTTTTGACCCAAATTTATAGAGCCAGTTCTAGCAGGCTGCCCTCCCCAGTGCATACCTTCAAGCACTTTTAGAACCGTATTGTGATTTATGGTGACATGTGAAAAATTTATAACTTACTTTTCTACTAGCCTCCCTAACATTTTTTTTGCTCTGGGTGGTTTCTTTCCTTGGATAATGTTGCCCCTCCTCGGGTGTGATCTCAGAGACTAGTCATACATCACTTCTCTCCAGTGTCTGATCAAAGCCTAGCTCCCTTCTGTCAGGGGATCAGGATTGGTCTTTAATCTTACTTTTCTCCCCTGGGCCCATAGCCTTGTTTTTATCCACTCTGCCACTCTAAATACGCCCCTTACTTGGCTTCCCCTTGCAGTAGCTATCCTCTCCTGTTCTCCTGGCTTGGCTGCCAGCTCCTTGAGGCAGGGGCAACATGGGTCTTGTTCATAAAACAGGTGTTTGCTAAATTCTCTCAAAAAAGGCAAACTTTATGTTCTAGTTTTTTAGAACTCACAAGCCATCCTTCCTCAGAATGTATACCTATTTTTGTCTCCCCTCCTTTCTTAGACTCTGAATCCTACGGCAGGTATTAATTGAGCACCCAAGATCAAACACTGACAAGTTTCTTGTTTCCCTTATTATTGCATAGATGCCTCCTGTGCCCTGAAGACACTCTGGGTCTCATGTTATTTCAAAGAAAGTTTCAGGTTCTGGGGACCTATGTAGCCACCAGGCATCACATTAGCTCACATAAAGCTACCTTCCCATTTCAGGCTCCTTCACACTCCCCTGTCATGGTGGTCTTGTTCTCCTGAACATCCAAAATAGTTTTCCCCCTTAGCCTCTCTTTCTTCCACTTTGACCCTTATTTTGAAATGACTGCCTTGTCCTTTCTTCTCTAGTTCTTAGCTGAAGCACACCCCTGTCAGTGGTATTTCCTGAAAAACTACTGTTGCCAAATCAGTGCCACTAGCCTCCAGGAATAATCAGAGTGCAGTGTCTGAGAGCAGTTCACCTGCTGGGAAGGAGCCAGGGCCCCTAATCTAGCCCAGCTCTTCTGTACTCACCAAGGCAGGGGAGTCAAATGAGCAGAAGGAGAGTGAACTCTTCCCCAGGACAAGGAAAATATCCTTGCAAATAACTGGGAAGAATCAAAAATAAGACACGCAAAAATGAAGTTTTTCAAAATTAATATTCTAGATCAAAGATTAAGAAACATTTAGTTGGGACCCACTAGTAAATATTTTTAGTCTTTGTAGTACACATGTTGTCTGTCACAGAGTCACAGTAGAGGAGCAGCTAGAGACAATGCTGACACTAAAGAAAGTGGATGTATTTCAAAATAAAGTTTTAGTTTCAAAGTCATGAATTTTTTTCAGTGGTTTTTGTCCCTCTTATAATGTAAAGTCACTTATAGATGTAGCTGATCCAAAGATGGATATCTGCCAAGATGGACTTGAATCATGGATTCTCTTCTGCTAGCCCTGATCTGATCTCAGTCATTCCTGCCCATTTTGATTAAACAATCCAATAAACTACCACAACATTAAACTTCAAAGGCCAAAGCAGATAGATTGCTTAAAGTTCAAAGCCAACCTAGGCTGCAAAGTAAGACCATGTCTCAAAAAACCAAAACCAAAAGAAAACAAAAACAAAACCTTATGGAGAATCTGATGAGATTTGTGAACCCATTTGTTAGGGAGAGAAAGCCTCTTTTTATGAACAGACACATGCTGGCACCCAGAAACACTCTTCCTCCCTTGAAAAACATTCTGGTTGCAGAGAGGCAGATGAAAGGATCATGAGAAGAGATCATGAAGAGAACTCTTTCATGATCCTGAGTCTCCTATGGTAGGCAGCTTTATCTATGAAAGCTGTTAGTTATACCTCAGGATTGGAAGTCCACACTGTAAAGTGATTTTTCCCCCCATTTGAAAACACTGAGTAATGGAGTGTGGGAGAGCAGCCAGGAAACTCATGTGCATTGGCCACCTTCCCTGTCCATTTCTGGACTAAGGTTAGTGAACCTGGATCTGATACCTTAGTCACTGTCAGCGGCTTAGGATGTACTCTGCACTCTGAGAGGGCTCAGTGGAGCCTTTTACCAAGAAAGTAGACAGTCTGTTTTGAAACATTTTTATAAACATGCTTTCCTTGAATCACAACCCTGAGACAATACATTGCCGGGATGGGACTTCAGAGGCATGAAAAAGATGTAAGTCGATGGATGGTTTAACTCAACTCTTGACTCAAAGGTTTAAGTCCCCACTGTAAATAAATAACAAAAACAAACAACCATGCCACCAGCAGGATTACCATCTATCTTTTGTAGGATAGCATGTTGACTGAGAAAGGGGGCAAGCACTGAACATACTTCCCCTCTTGCGCTGAGTGGGAAAGGCTGGGGGATTGTCACATATACAGCCAAGCTTCCTTCTGAGCCTGAGGCTCTTGTCCTAGGTTGGGGAGAGTGACCCAACAGGAACTGCAAAGTTTTAGAGATGCATTAGTCATAAAAGGTATTTGGTTAGTTTTAATGTTTAAGTAATGAGTGCTTTCTGGACTTATATCCCCATGTGAACTTGACTCTGTGCCCAGAGCTGGCTGTGCATTTCCTATAGGGTTCATGACCACTTTGTGAGGCGAGTACCATTCTGGTTCCTGCTTAGCAGATGAGGAAACACTAGTACAGAGAGGTTAAGTACCTTTCTCAGGATCAACCAATCAGCAAATTTTGGAGTCAGGATTTAAATCAAGCAGACTGCTATAGATTTCCCCGTTTATACTTACCCCTCCAGTAAATAGTCTTTCTGTTCCATTGGGAAGTCCTACTAGTTCATTTCACACTTTTGATTCCTCGAGTGTACAATTCTTTTCCCAATGAAATATGTACTCCTTGAGAGATATGTATAAGCTAAATTTTATGAATAAAGTCAGCTGGCTACACTCACAGGACTTGCTTTTGAACATCCTGCTGTGGCAAGTCTTGTAAAGTGACATCTTGTCCTTGCAACAAGGAAGCATTTCATAAAGGGGTTTTGGGTGACAACTCTGCCTCTAATTTGTGTAAATGTTTCAGTTGTGTACTAACGGTAGGTAAAATAAGCTATGCTTCGCTAACTGGAAGGAATAATCCAGGGAGAAATGTCACCCACAGCAACTGCAGGCTGGGGAGTGATTGATTCGGTGAATCACCAGAGGAAGCAGGCGTACTGCCAGTGCAGGCCATGGGCTCCATGCCACCCTTTGCTCGGATAGGGATGCCAGCTCCAACTGTCCTGGGCCCACTGACAGATTGTTGAGAAGAGGGATGGGTGAGGTGAAATGCAGCAGGGTTGAGGGAACAGCCTTGGGTAGCACACAAGGCCTAATCTGTCTGCCTTCTTACACGTCACCTGTTTGTTGGTTGGGCGGGGGGTGGGGGGGAGGCACCAGTCCAGTTGACCTCTCGCCTGACAATCCCAGGCTTTGCTGAGCCTAGTGTGTAGGCCAAGGGTCACCCAATGTTCAGAGAGATAGAGAGAGTCTTTATCTCCTGTATCCCTTAGGATCAGGGAGAACAAGGGCAGGCAGGGTAAGTCATAAGCTGGGTGTGATGGGCGTCTGAGGTCATTCAGCAGATGTGGGGATGTTGGGAGGAGTGACATCACTAGACACACCCTCTCCAGTCCTGTAGTTTTAGTCTGAAGACTCTGCAGGTGGCTAGTCAGAGGGAGAAAAGAGGAACTTGGTACAAAGCATGATTTTGAAAGCTGTCCTTGGAGCTGGCTGTGTGAATTCACTCCTGAGCCACACACACACACACACACACACACACACACACACACACACACACACGCGCACACACACACACACACACACACACACACACACACATATAGTAGCACACGGAAAGTACAACTTTCTTTCCATCCATCCATCTACCAACCTACCCTTTCAGCCACCCAGCTTCTCTTCTGTTAAATTATACCCTACGAATAGTATCAGGCACTATGCCCCAGTCACCCTGCTAAGTACCAATTACTATTGTAAAACTGGCCCCTCTCCCACAGACCTTGTCTTCCTTCAGCTGGCCCTGGAAACACAACTGTAAAGTTAGGAATTTCACAAACTCTGTATTGTACACTATATTCTCTCAAATGTTTTGAGGTCCCTAATTCCCATTTTGAGTGCTCAATGCATACCAGAAGCTCAAATAACCTAATGAGCTTCAAGCTTGAACCTATGAGGGTGGAAGAGGTTCTAGTCCCTGACAAAGGCACAGAGCAGCCTCATCTGCTGATAGGACCCTGCTTGCTGGGGTCTATCAGCTCTGCAGAAGAGGAGTGGACTGACAGAAAATGAGTTCAGAGACCTGGGCAGGATGAGGAAGAATGGTGCTGAACTTGCCTGGTAGTCTACTCAAGGATCTAGGGAGTCACAAGGAGGAACCACAGCAAATGAGAAGCTCACTACTATGCCTTGTCAGAATTGCTTTGGTCCTGGGTCAGGTGGCAGGTTCTTTTCCTAAAGCCAAAAAGTGCCGACTCATCAAGTGAGAGAATATCTTTCCCAGGAGCTCCTACAGTCTCATTGTAGAAAAGCTACAATCTCATCCGTACTAACAGAGATCACAGCTATATTTTAGAATCTCCATGCAACACTTCCCTGAGCCATTTCCTAAGACATCTCTTTGGCAATATGTTCTACATAAAATAGAACAACCCTCACCAAGCCTTTAGCTTAAGGAAGCATGGAAGAGCAAAGAAGCAAGGTGACTAATTCATGAAGAGCAAATGCTAAGTCTTTAGACTTGGCTAATTCCTCTGAGCTCAGCACTTTCCCATTGTGCTTAGGAAGGTGTTTTCCTAGTGGGGACTCATCTTCATCATCTGTGAAATGACTGGAAATAATACAGTAGGGTGTTGTGGGGAATGAGTGAGAAACCAAGAGCAGATCACTAGCCTAGCTCACAGAATGTGCTCAATATATTTAAATCTATTTATTCATTTTGTTCTAGTAAGTGCCAGGCCCCAAAGAACCCAGGAAATGGGACAAGTCTCACTCAGCACCTAAGTGCTCCTCCTGGCACTCCTCTTGCCACCTACCATAAACCTCTCCAGCCTAGTGGCTGGGCTTCTCTTCCCTTCTCCCAGCTTCTCCTCCTATTTAAACCTGCCATTCTGGCCAGGAGAGCTCTTAGTTCTCTGCTCTTGGTCTCTTGGTCTGTGGTTCCCCTCTTGATCTGCCTGCCTGCCGTCTCTCCTCTCCTCTCTTTTCTTCCTTACTCACCCTCTATCTCTCTCCTCTTATTCTCCCTCCCCACTTCAGTCTTCTGACCATTTCAGACCATTTCTTTTTCTCCCTGCCCTGGACTTCTCAGGATACCCCTGGCTGTTTTCTCTCCATCTTATCTACAATGAAATCTTTCTCCTCAGCCATACCTTGGAGCAGTCATGTCCTCATTTTCATTCAGTAAGCAGGGGCATCTGTCCTCTTAATTCCCATTTCCTAGGCTAACTTACTGTGTGATTTAAGCAAATTGTTTTCTCTCTATGATACCCATCTCACTTTTAGGGGAGTTCTGGAGTTCTGATGGCTCTGGGGACCTGCCCAGGTCCTTTCTACTTTTTTAGGAACGTAGGGGAAGGACTAGGGGCAAAACTGAGGCTTGCCTAACTCAAGCATCCCATCTATTCTCTGCAAGTGTACCACAGTATTATATTACATCTAAATAAAGACTTTCAGGTCCTTTAAAAAAAAGTTTGGTAACCACTTTTGAGGTCTACCTTTTGAGGTACTAGATGGGACTGTTTTCTAGGCTGCACCTGTCCACAGACAGATATTGGCTACAGAGTGAGAGGTCACAGTCGATACACCCAGACTTTCCCTTGACAGCCTCATGCATTCCCATGTTCTATGGGTTCCACCTCAGTGTCCCATGTCCTGTGGGTTTCCCTTTGCCCTGCTTCAGTCCACCCCCTTCAGCACACAGTCTCCAGGAAGCTCATTTTGATTATCCTGGCCACAGAAAACCAATCTCGCCAGCCAACTTGGAATGCCTCCAACCTCTGTACTGCACTCTCCTAGTCATTTATATGAAAGTTTGATATCTCCTCCTTGATTAGAAATGCTAGAGGAGTCCAGGCCCCCTTTTTGCCTACTGTGAATTGTAAATGTTGGTTTTTAATTGGTATTGACTTAAGAGGTTGCTGGGTTGAAACTAATAACAGATTTTAGAACCTTTGTGTATAGTTTTATACCTTGGGGAAAAACTCATGGAAAAAAATCACTGGATTTAATTTTTTTACTGATGAGATTCCTTGCCTGAATAAATATCAAAATGTAGGTATTTCTAACCAAGCTGGTGAATTTCTAAGCATAGAGCACAGCCTGCACCCAGCTTTATAGTGTCAACTCTGAAGAATAAGGGGCATTGCCATTTACTCTGACAGCATCTCTGTACCCCTGAGAGCACCAGCTGTATTCACAGAGGAAGTTCCTCATAGTCCCTTTCTATCTAGAGAGACAATCGAACAGGCCCTCCCAAGGTTAAGGTCTTTTCCTCAACCTCTGAGCCTCATTCTCCATCTTTACAAGAGACATGTCATAATAGCTGTTGGGAAGACAGCTATAAGATATCTTAAGTACTAAGAGAGAATGTGTTAAATCCTGTGCCTGGCACACAGTGAACTCTCAGCACATGATAACTGCTACTTAAATCAAACCAGTATAAATAATAGGATCAAATAAAGAGCTGTATGGAAAATTGTACCCATTCTGGTTTTTATAGGAAAAAAATTACTCCGATCTTACAGTGCTTGCTAGCAAGATTTCAAACATCTAATATTATTTAAGCCAAGACATCTTGAGGGATAATCAACTATTGGGGTTCCCAAAAGACCCACAGTTTCTCTGAATTTCTCTGGGTCTTACACTGCAGAAAACAATTATAGTTCATCCAAGTGAGGTTGTTCAATCCTTTTTTTTTTAAGTTTTTAAATTGCTCTTGCTGTCTAAAGCAGTCCCAGATTTGGGGATTATTTCCTGAGAGGCATCCATGAACTTCTCCGCAGACAGACATGTGTAAGCTACAGACTGACAGGTCATAGCAGGTACCACCAGGTGTGGTAGACACACATTGCCATAGACAGCATATTGCCATGTCCAGAAAACTCCATATGATCCTTAGCCTGTACTACCCTCTGCTCTCCCTCATTAGATTCCATTCCTCCCTGTAGTGCCTCTAAGATTCCAGCATATACCTTCTATAGGACTTTGAATTTCCTCTGCCTGTGGTAGTCCCACAGATATCCCATGGAGAGAGTCAACCCCAGCCTTGTATCTTCTCACTGGAACCCCCTCACTAGACCCATCACCTTTGCCCAACTTGGCTATTGTCATATTTATGGCCACCCAGCATTTTAGACTGATATTTGTCTGTTTGTCTGGTTATTGCCTGTCTCCTCCAATGATGCCTGGCTGCCCTACTCACTGTGCATGCCCATTGTGCCAATGGGAAGTTCCTGGACAAAAGAATGAATCAGTGACATGGGACGATGCCATGATTGATGTTGCCATCGGGTCTGAAATGCTCTACCCAGCAAGGGGGAAACAGTCTACACCCAAGCACTCAGGTGAAACATCTTACCCTGTTGCCACGGATGCAGGAGCGTTTATTTGGATGGAAGCCACACTAGTGGTTGAGTTGAGAGAGGCTGTATTTACAATAAAGAACTTTACAGTTGGATTCACAGCTCCTGCCTAGGAGAAAAAAAAAATCACAGAATTGATAAAGATTTTTTTAAAGCCTCATCATTACATAAATTTAAACTACATTAAATGGCTGAATTGCGGCTATAGAATTTTTACAATTGGACACTGTCAAACAATTTAGTGGAAATAGAATGAACATAAAGAAAACCCTTTATGCGTTCAGGTGAAAATATATATTCATGTGTACATGTGTATGTTTATAAAATGTGAATGTTCAAGCAGTCATATTTAAATCATGTGTGTTTGTTTGTTCATAATCTGTGTGCTTTGTGCCAGGGAGGACAAATGTCTTTAAAAAAAATCAACTCTACCAATTGTCAATATATTCTGATTCTATATGATGAAAGTTTTTGGTGGCTTCACTGTGATTGTCACTTGTATACCATCAAAGGCTCAGCCCACCAGAAAAATTAGCCTGAGCCCAGAGCCAATTGTGCTAATTAAGCAGGTGTTATCTTCACTCCAAGTCCAGGTTAACCATGTTGGGACTCAACAGTCAATATTATGACAGAAGTCTGTAAGCCCTTTAAAAATGTAAGCATGGATCTTCTATTGACAGATTAGTTAGAAATAATATGATTTTTTTTAGAGAATGTTTTATGGAGCTTTTTCCCCTCAGTTTCACTCATCAAAAAATAACATTCTCTGAAAACACATCTCCATATTTAATTTAGGATCTTTTTTCCTTTTAACTTCCTCTCCCTTCCTAAAATGGCAGATCTTCATAAAGCAAATTAAGTGAGTTGGTAAAAATAAAAATTTCTTTTTTTTTTTTTCCAAATCATTTAAGGCAAAAATACGTTGTTAGCTTTTCCTGTAGACGACGCTGTGGCCGTTTTTATTATGGTGCTGAAGAATTCCTGGCTCCCTCCTAAAGCCCTCTCCTGGCTTATACTGCTCGACAGAGCTCCTTGGTTTTAATACACACATCGTAGATAGGAGGGAACAATCTTGAAGCCCAGGATGCGACTCAACTATCACAAATATAGGACGTGCAAAACTCACGTCGGTGCCAAACCTGTAACACAGCCACTTAAACTCATCACGCACTGTATCCTGTTAATTAGTAATACAATCTGATATATAACCAGGCTTTTCAACTTCAATTCGGGCTCATTCCAACTTCTACAAATGAGATGAGCTTCTGATTCAATTACAGCCTCTCTCCCTTCATTCAGGCATTTCCTACCCCTCCCCTACCTCGTTCAAAAGCATTTCACCATCTTTTTCTGCTTGTCATTTCTTAGAGTTTTTGGAGAAATTACAAAACCTTAAATCACACTCTTTCCTGGGATAATAAAAATACTTTAAAATTGCCCAGATGCTGTTGACTTCAGCAAGAGAAATCACAGAAAGCTGTTGAAGAGAGACTGACAATATTTTCATTAGCAGGAAGGGATTAAAGGCAACCGTTCTCTTCCCATCGAATCGCAGACCCACTATCTGGAAGGGGCACAGACCTTTGGATATGGAATCCACACTGTCCTGGGGTACTGCAATGACTCATCAGAGTAGAAGGAGTATTCGATGTGCGGGACTCCTGTGTCGTTAAACTGGGCATATGCTAAAAAAGTACTGTTTGGAGACCACCACAGTGCGGAGTAGGCACCAAAGATTTCCTCTGAAAAAAGACATAAATTGTTCTGTTAC
Organism: Lophiomys imhausi; assembly: GCA_907164525.1. Classification (NCBI taxonomy): domain Eukaryota; kingdom Metazoa; phylum Chordata; class Mammalia; order Rodentia; family Muridae; genus Lophiomys; species Lophiomys imhausi. The sequence goes on from CAJQZJ010032097.1 coordinate 13,851,124, forward strand.
AAGAAAGCTGATAAATTGGCTTTGGCATTCAAAATATTGTTCTCATTAGCTTTAGTAATTATAGTAGAGTTCAACTAATGAACCATTTCACATTTGCTGGGATTCCAAAATCAAAGTAATACAAATGAATAAAAATAAAATCTCCAAGGATATAGCTAGATTGTAAAAATAAGTCACCAATTGGACCATTTTAGAATGTTAGTATGCAATATTGGATATAAGCTCTATATTTTTTCCTTATCTTATAATCCTCTAAATTTATGCCTCAAAACATACTAAAAGTAAATTTCACACAGGAGGCTGATTTTCCATTCTAATTTTCAAACAGTCAACATGCCAGCACACTCTCCCTGACGGGGATGAGTTTGTTCTAAGTCCATGAGGTATCGAGGTACGGGTGGACAGTACATAACTCTAGGCTACCAAATCAGTATGGTGTCCAAAGTTTACAACTCTGGCACAAATAAGGTGTGGAAAGGATAGATATGAAATGGAGAGGGCTCCACAGATTCCTACAGAGAAATACCTCTTTTGGCCAGGCTAGAAACTGAAAGCTCCCTGCCTTAGTCCCCACCCCTGACAGATAGAGAAGAGGATGAAGACAGAGGCAGTCCAGAGAAAGGCACAGGTTTCAAGTATATTGTGGGAATCATTTTCAGTCTCTGACAGAGGCAATTCCTCACTATGATTACTATGGGACCTACCCAAGGGACATTTGGCCTCAGGCTTCTAAAATCCTCAATTCTCCCTCATCAACAGGGGACTGAAAATCCAGATTTCTGTGGGGTGGATCTGGATTCCCTCCAGAGACTCATGGAGTTAAAGGTCTCCAGCCTGTGGGGCATCTGGGAACTGGTGATTAGTTTAAGAGATGGATCCTCTTGAAAGGAACTTAGGTCTTTGGGGTTGTGATCATGAAAGAGATATTGGGACCTGAGATCGTTCCTTTCTCTTTGCTTCCTTACAGCTGTGAGGTGAAGAAGCCCTTCTGTAACATCCCCCTGTGTACTGTGCTGCTAGAGGCAAAGCAATGTGGTCAAGTGGCCGAGTGAGCATGAGCTGAGTCTCCGAAACCATGAGTCAAACAAAATAAACCTTTCCTCCTTTAAAATGTTTTCTCCTGCATTTTGTTGCAATGATAGAAAACTGATAAACATACAAATATGCAGTGGAATGTCCCAATGCACATCTCATGTGATGATGTAAGTATAAAAACCAAACATAGATTCTAGAATCTTAAGGTTAGGAAATCATGGGTGCCAATCAGTTTTTTTTTTTTTTTTTTTGATAACTAACACCTGTTTGCAAGTATCTGGAAAATACATTTACTTTTGTTTTAAATTAAATATATATATATATATATATATATATGTATACACATGAGTGAAGGTGACCAAGGAGGCCAGAGGTGTTGGATCCTGCTAGAACTAGGATGACAGACAATTGGGAGGTAGCTGGTGTGTGTTCTAGGAATAGAATTCAGGTCTTTGCAAAAGTCACAAAAAGCCACCGAGACATTTCTCCAGCCATCCAAAAATATATTTTCAATAACAGCAATAGTGGTTACAGAAATAAAAACAAGAGCAGTAATAAAATGTAACAAACATTTTTATGAGTAGCTGACATTTGATGAGTGTTATGTGCCAGGAATTGATAATGGTTGACATTTATTATACCGGGCAATCTTCACTATAGCCCATTTTGCAGGTGAACAGAGCAAAATAGAGCTAAAAAGAATTTAAGGAAATCACCTTACGCCACATTATAACTAACGATTATAGTTGGTAGAATCAAGAATTAACCTGCCAGTTTTGAGAGGAGGCTTGTCATCTTATATTAAACAACCCACATATGTCTCTTCTTCAGGAGTTTTCATTTCAGAAAACCTATCCCTTGGTATGGCAGCCTGCTCTCCCTTTGACAGCTTCAAAACTGATTTGCCTAGGTACATTCATGTCACAATTTGAAAGTTATAAACCACATCCAACTTGTCCTGCACAGTCAGTCCTAAACATAGACCATTTTACACAGAGGAAAACTGAGGTAAATGAAATGAAATGTTTTAGCCAGGAACTAGAACTTGGGCCTTCAGACTCTAACTCACAATTTTCCACTCAAAAATCCCTGATAGGCTGAGTTCATATCTCATTTCTTAGAACTTTTGCCCACTGATTCTTGTCTACAATACACTTGCAAGGATATAACTCACTGAAATTAGGGTAAGGCTTTCATATTTAAATTACCTTCAGACATTGATAAGGGGTATAGTTGAGACCACCTTTGGATTAGTACCTATTTGTTAGGCAGAGTGTATTTTCTCTAATTAGCAATGAGGTGATTTCTCTCTAGGACTGAAGCCCCATCTTTGGAAGAAGGCCCTTTGAAGGCTAGGAGGCCATTGTCCTGCGTTCAGCCACTCAGATGTGAACATGCCAAAGAAAATCCAGTCACTGTTACTGCTGGCTAGATTCTTATCCTAGTAACATCCAGCTGTTTCTAAAAAGAGCCACAGGGGAAGTAGGAGGCTATACCTGCTCCATGTTGAAAGCCCTGAAAGATCCTTAGTGCTGAGCTGCCCACCATTTCAAAAACTTATAATTTCATCATCGGTTTTAATCAAACACTTCCTTCTGGAAAATGGAAACTTATTGTTCTATAGACATTATTTCTGCTTGTTATCATATGTTGCCCATGAAGTTAACTTGACTCTCACTAAGAGTCAAAATTAAAGCATGAAGCTAAACCATTTTTTAACTTTGAAGGAGAAACAACAAGATGAAAAAAGAATGAGTCTTTCTAACAAATTTGAGGCTCCCTTGTGAATTATTTAGAACAGCATCAAAATGTCCTTTATCTTGGCAACCAACACATGGAAAATGCTTTCCTAATAGTTCCTAAATCTCTTTATCCTAAAAGATAGAATAGTCCTTTTTAACTTTTTTAGTATTGTTTTTACTGAACTTTCCTAATCATTTTTGGTTTCTTTAAAAACAGGAAATCACAGTCCATCCCAGGTTAGTTTTAATGAACACAAATCCTTTCTAAAACAAGCAATTCCTTCCCTTCTATTTGGCGAATGCAGATAATGTCTTTCTCTCTCTCTCTCTCTCTCTCTCTTTCTCTCTTTTAAATATTGTGAAAGATTTCACTTTCCTTGGAAACCTCTGGGCTAGGTAGGCCTCCTTGGAGAAACATCTGATGTTAATCTGGATGCTGCTATGCCCTGGTAAGGCTAGAAGGGTGACACAGAAAGGCCCTTTGTGGTAGCAAACCAAAGACAAGCAAGGGATTGTGAGACAATGGGGGCAGAAGCAGCACCAGAACAATTAAGTGTTCTGTGTCATTGTGAGGTTTAAAAGAGATCTCACGAAATGTTTAACAACTCATTTTGGAACTTACTGAACACTTCCGTTTTTAATACAGTAATATTGAAGTATTATTAAAAGCTGTAGACTTTCTGATTAAAGGTTTAATCTCTACCTTCATAAACCCAGTCAGTTATTCCATTATATATTTCATCTTTTCCTGTCGATGTGATCTTCTGACTAGGTAAATTTGGTTCAATTTTAATGTAAATATCATTCTTCCAGACATATGCCTAAAAAGATGAAAAAAATATATTGATATCAGTAATCATGTTACAGTATGTTTTACCTTGGGATTTCTAAGTACTATGCAAAAAAGAGGACAATCATAGTGAGTCTGTTTAAGTAAGAACCTAATTCTTAAATTACAGGTATAAAACCCATAATCTTGAAATAATAATGAAAAGTTTTAATATGTTAAAACTATGTGGACTGTGAAGTGTGTGTGAAATACTACATAGGATGATCTAGGACTATGTTTCTTGTTTGGGACATTAGTGAAGGGAAGGGAGCTGCATTCTTTGACATGGAAGTGCAACTGCAAAAAAACGTTCTGTCTTGTTATTTAATTCCTTTGGGCTTCTAACATTCTTCTAGCACCATAGAACAGGAGATATATCTACAGTGATTTTGAAGAAAGGCTCAGAAATATCCAAGCACAGCAGACAAGGGGACCTTAAGCATGTAGTAAGCATCTTTCTTTCCTAGTGAATAAGAAGCTATGTAACAGATATCTGGAACTTTTAATAATTCCATTTTGTTGGGTTAATAAAATATTGTTTGGGGTAATGACCCTATAATACTAATATAATGAATGAATGGGCTTTCAAAATGTCTACTTTAGACTAGAGTCAATATCATCTGCCTCTGAAAGACTCTAGCCAATCTTTTTCTGACAGCAGGAGAAATGTACTAACCAATTTATGACCTTCTCGCGACCATGTGATCCATTGTGTATTATTTGGAATCTTCTCTTCTGTAATCAGCTGTCTGGAGAAAAGATAAGAGGATATGTTAGCAAAATAAAAAGCCCATGTGGGATGTCCTTTAAAATTACATTAGAAAAGCCCAGCAGTCTTGATTTGGGAAACACCGACCTTTTATCCAAATCATAAATACTATATGAAGCTGTGTAGGAATGTCTCCATTGCTGAAAAACAAAAGTAGACATCTCAGGTTTCCATGATACTGATGGGCTGGCCATTCACTCAAGATGATGGGTACAGTAACAAGTCATTGCATAAATTTCAAATTTCAGCACACATTATCATTCCTTAAATTCATAGAATTTTGAAATGGAAAATATCTTTGAAATCATCTAGTAAAAGTCATGAATAGTTTATTCTCTTTTGCATCACCTCCTCCAAGGACCTTTAATGGGAACACTGTGGGCCAAAGTGTCAGTTTTGATACTGAGTGATATTTTTCTTGCCATACTATAATAAGGGTTCCTGTTAGGAAAAAAAACCCTCAAATTTTCACCTTTTACCCACATTATTGCTAAAATATCTAGAAGTTTTTTTTTTTTTTACTTTTTCAGTGGTGGTGATAAGGAGGAATACTTAATAATTTGTGGAATTATAATGAAAATATCTAGTGCTGGAATTTTTAAAGCTATCTAGAAATACATTTAAAAATTAATATATGCATATCTTCAATCTTAAGCAACCAAACAGTTGAAAATGAAAAGCAAAGTAAATCCAAGGTAGCTAAAAAACAAAAACAAAACAAAACAAAAAAAGAAAGAAAAAGATAAAAGAAGGAAAGAAAACATATAGTGATGAAAACAAATGTTAGTTCTATAAGACAGTTAAGACTGCTACATAGTTAACATAACAGAGAAATAAGAAATCACTATCAGAAATGAAAGAAAATGAGACACCACAACAGAGCTTACAAACATTAAAAAAATTGAGACCACTATGAACATTTTTTCAGTAATTCATAAAATGTAGAAACAAGGAAATTTTTCTTGAAACAGCTAATTAACACATGGAATCAATGAGTAAAAGTAAAGAAAATTCCGTATCCAAATGACTTTATCAGTAAATCCCTTAGTATTTAAAACCTACAGACAAATGTTTGCAGAAGCTTTATACAGAATTGTCTAAATGTCTTGGAAGCATCTAAGACATCCTTCAATAACAGTTGACTGGATTAACAGACTGTGACAGAGAATGTGACAGGGTACCATTCAATGATGAAAAGAAAAAGCTATCAAGCAATCAGAAAGGTCCCACACTGGACTAACTATATGACTTCCTGGAAAGGGGAAAGCTATGGAGACCGTCATACTTGGCCACAGGTGGAAGAACAAACAGAACACGGGGGACTTCCCACAAAGAGACCTCTCATCTCTAGGGACCCTCAACATTGGATATGTGCTGTACCTTGTCACAGTTCACAAAGGACCCCAGTGTAAAAGTGTAGACTTGAGCTAATAATAATGTGTCAGTATTGGCTCCTACGTTGTTACAAATGTACTATCCTCAAGATGGTATGTTAATAGAGAAGACAGGAGAAAGGAGCATGAGGGAGTAGATAGGGACCTTTCGCTTGCTTTCAGCAAAACTAAGGTACTCCAGAACACAATATCTACCAATTCTGAAATGTATTAGAGCTATTACTTGGCAGGAGGAATTCTGTGGTATCATATTCCATTTTAATAGGGTAAGCAGTAGCTGGAAAGGAACATATATATGTTCATAGCATTATATGAATTACTAGAAATCATTGAAAGAAATATGCTAGATGTTAAGAAAAACAGGGAGGGGGTATGTGATATGTATGAGCACACCCTCACATTTGTGGAAAACTGCATCTATATGTGTATGTGGATAAAATTAAAAATGTTTTTGGAAGTCCTTGTGTATACATTTGTAATCTCTAATAGTTGCATGGGTCAGAAGGCAAGTCTTATTACCACTGGATAGCTAACGTTCAGTATAAACAATGTAGTACTGTTTTGGAAACCAAACTACAATTAAATTCAAGCCTTGCCAATACTGAGGAGATTGTCTACATGTAGCAGAGCTGAGACACAGTCAGGGCTCCTAACTTTACCTACTTCTCACTGCTCCCCCTCTTACACCCTCCTATTTACAAGCATTTATTAAATTCCCAACTCTTGTAAGTCATACATTCCTTTCCTGAATCCTGCATTATTTCAACACACCCCAAGCTTGTTTCTTGGCAACCTCAAACATAATATTTCCCAAAGCCAAAAGGTGTGGTAAAGTGTAGAAATACTAAGAAAGACTGAGATCCTCTCAGGATCAAGACAAAACCCTCATGAGGTAGAAAATGAAATGAGTTTATCAATGTACTTACTCTATAAAGACTAGTGCTATCACCTACCTACCAGTCATGGGCTCCTGACAGCAGAGCACATGAGAATGTTCATTACAATAAAGAAATCACAGCAAGATGTACCAAGAGCTGTAATGAAGGCAGACAAGGAAAGCATGCAGTCCTAAACTAGCTCTGGATGGAGAGAGAAACCTGTGGGAAAGAGCGTTCTCAGGCTGTGTTCTTAGTGGATGATTGGCATGCAGAATCGGAGAGACGGCGCTGTGAAATAGAAGGCTGTGAAATAGAAGATAAAGCGGAAAAGCAAGAAAGAGCATGTTTAAGACCACATGCTTTGGCGTCTCCCACCATGGGGGTCAAAAGTCTCCACTTTTCAAGGTCAGACAAGTTGCTTTCTAAACTTCAGTTTTATTTTTGAGGAAAACTGGCTAACAGAAACAGCAATGGCAGATGCGTGAGAATGCATGTGAAGGACTTCCAAGACTGTGAAACCTGATCAGCATGCCATAGAGAACACAGCTCCATCTCCAGAGTGCAAGGCAGTGAGCAAAGATACCAGGAGAGCCTCCATGCAGATGGCAGAATGCCTATTCATCCACTCGCGCAATTGGTCTCTCAGTAGTCTTTATTTACAACTGAGAAATAGTGATTGAAGATGTGATGGCACAGGATCTAAAGAACACTGGGTGGTGTGTGTCTAAGAAGATTCCATAGAATCTTCTACTGAATGAAGAAATGCAATAAAATCAGCCTTTTCTTATTTCTGAAGTGCATATCAAGACATTTATGCTACTATCCTCAAATTCTATTGGATACTCTCAGAAGCAAAAAAGAGAAACAGAAGATACACTCCTTTGTTTGCAGATACCTGTGAGTTCAGTGTTTTGCAATAAAGGATGAATTCTCCTAATATACACATTTCTTTAGCACCTGCTATGTTGTCCAGTCCCATGGGCTGGAAATACAGTAGAAACTAAAACACAGAGAAAAATGGTAAGGAATATGCCAGAAAATAATTAAGCAAAGAAATATCCAAATGGCATAAAAGTTAGGAAGAAAGTGAAAAAGGGTAATGTGATGGAATTATGGTGTGGGATAGCCAAAAGTGATCCAAGATGGCTGTGAAAGGAGCTAATAGAGATAGAAAACTGGAAGATGCTGAGAAAGAAGGCTCCAGCAGAACGAAACAGCAAGTGCTTTGGCTCTTGGGTGGGCATGGGAGTGATGCTTGAGAAAAAAGAAGAGCCGTGTGAATCTGAAGTGACACAGACAAGTGCTGATCAAACGCACCGAGTGTGGGACAGGGTGCTTCACATGGCAGACTGAGGTCCGTGCACAGAGGCGGTGTTGTGGTGAGGCTACTGTCTTATTTTGTGTAAGGGGTGCCGCTGAAGGATACAGCCTACCATAGGTATAACTTAACCTAAGTTAGAATGTGAGGGAAGCACATGGACTGCTGCCTGGAGCAGATAGAAGGACCTAGAAGGCACAATGAAATCAGTGATGAAAACGTGCGTCACCAATGTTGATGTCTACGGCTACTCGGGAGCTACGTCAAATAGTACATCACACCACACTTGTCGGTCCAGACTGAGCAGTAAACTGACCTGGCTTTCTCGCCCTGGTTATGCTTTATCTTCACGCATTAGCTTTCAACGTTTGTTACCTGTCATCTACTGGTTTGCAGCCTCAGTTGCTTGTTAGAATGATCTACACCATTAGGAAATTCTGACAGCAAGTTAATCCCAGGAACTTGAATGGATTGGTGGCAAGATTAAAGCTGGACACCATGATTTTAAATTTTTCCTCAGGTAAATTTGTTTTGGGGACTGAAATAAGAAGCACTGAGCTATGCGCACAGGCACATTAACTGAGAGCACATGTGTAAGAGACTCAGATATCTGATTTGCTTAGAGTTGAAGGGTTTTGCATAAAGGAAATAGAGCCCACACGGCGGATCCAAGGTCAACACCGTGACTGAGTGACACCATCCTGAGGTGGTAAATGGGGAAGGGCGTGCTTGGCTTGGCCAGAGTCCAGCGGGGTTGGTCTATGAGATAAGGCCACTCAACATTATTTATCCCCAGGAAAAAAGTCAAGAGTAGGAGCCATCGCCTTTGCATTCTGTTTTCAATATACAGTATCTCTAGAGGGTTTCAGTCCTCCTTTAAAAGTCTCTATACTTTACAGCTGCTGTCTACTCCAAAAACCTAAAAAAAAAAAAAAAAAAAAAAAAGCCCAGCTAAAGTGGCTGGTGACCATGAAGAAGATTCATGATTTGATAATTTCCTTTTTAAGTACCTAAGAATGTTATGCTCCATAGATAGTCACCTATGAAAGTCTACCTCAGTAAGTCTGTCATTTATAAGAGAGGACATATACATGGTGCAGAGTGGATGAGGTTTTCTGTCATAGGTGTTACTGGTCTAGAAGAAGCTGAATATACTCAGCAGCAGGACCTTTGTGACTAGAGCTGAAGCTCCGTTCAAGACTGACTTGATAAAGGTTGGTATGTAGTCTGGGAGTTTTTCCAGACTCTACTCTGGAAGATGGGGCTGATAATATCTTCAAAGCAAGCATTTACTGAAAGTCATACTATATATACATAGGCTGAGAAGAGGGAGACACAAGACAAGATCACTATGCATACAAATGAAACAGAAAGTTACTTTAAAATTATATCATACACTCCTATGAAAAATTTTATTAAGCTATGACAGCAGTAGTCCTAATGTATTAATTATGCTTTTTGGTGCATGAAATAATTAAAATGCATTCCTTTGAACATACTCAGTAGATTTGTCATTTATAAAAGAAAGCATATACTCGATACAGACTGAAGGAACTTTCCTGTCAACAGTGCTACTAAATATCATCTTCAAATATGCATATACTTGAAGTCAGTTAGAAAACACCGGATTCACTCGATTTTAAAATGTCACATAAGAAAGCATTTTCTTTACCTTCACATAGTTGTATTCTAAGAGAACGAACAGTCTATCGGGTGACACCGAGTAATCACTTATAGAGTCTCCAAAGCCTTCCTGTTGGTTAAATGGAAGAAAGAAAACTGAATGGTTCCAATGATCCTTGATCATTCACTAGGTATGGGGAACCCTACACATATGCATTATGACTTGAGGGTGTCCAGTCACAAAGAGAGAGCGCAGTCACCCACACAAGTGACAGTGACACGAGGTGGGCAATGACTGTTAGAAAGTCAGAGAGGGAAGGGTTAACTGAAGAGGTATGGTTCAGGGACAGAGAGAGAACTCGGTCAATGGGGGGGATGCAGTGGTGTGGGCAGAGAGCCAGTGTGAGAAAGAACGCACATTTTTAGAATGTTTGAGGATTGCATGTATCCCTCAAACAGCATGACTGTGCCAACACAGTGGAAGGTGGGAAAACATTAAATCACAAAATCATAGGTCATGAACCACAAACTATTTTTTTTTTTGTACACAAAGGTGAAAGTACCATATCTACTTTATTAGTTTATTTTTCACAAGGTACCCTGGTGACATGTGGCTGAGATCAGATGGAAAGGAGGGGTTGTTGTATCAGTGTGGTCTTTAGAACAGAGACAGAGACACAGTGAGAATGGAAATCTGTGAGATAGTTGACACAAAGAGGAGGAAATCAATAGAGTGCTGCACAGCTAATTATAGGGGAGGACAGCAAAGTTAAAGATCATAAAGTTCCAGCTTAAGTGACTTGGAGAACTGAGTGATCATTTCTAAGATTTGGAACTGAGCAAGAATATTATGGTTGGAGACACCAGGACACCAAAAGAGAGAAAATTAGTTTAGTTTGGGGATGCTGAATTTAATATACCCAAGGAGCTGTGTAGGAGCTAGCAGGCTCTTGGAAAGTGAAGTTTGGATCTTGAGAGATTAGTGTTAATGTGTGTTAGGGAATCAAGGCCATGGAGGACAAACACCAGTGCCATGGAAGTGGATGTGGTTTACCCAAGGGGGCACCCAAAGTAAGGAAAGGGGTCAGTGAGTGAAGACAAAGCCCAAGGAACACTTACATTCAAACACACAAGTAGAGGAGGAATCATCAAAGGAGACTAAAAGTAGCCAAGGCGGGGAGCATTTCAAGAACGAGAGAAAGATCCACTGGGCCATGTGCTGCAGAGTCCAACAGGATGAGAAATGAGTCCTCATGATTTGAAAAGAAGTGAAAACAGTCCCCAGAATTCCATACATGAACCAAGTGTGTGATTAAACATACAAAGGTACTGTTCTCCAAGAAAATGGAGCTGTTTCCATGTTCAGCATTGAATATCAAGATATTGTTTTCTTGTTTGTAGAGGTATTCATAATCTAAAGAGAGAAAATGGCCAGATAAGTATTACAAAGTTGCTATCAAACACTTCCATAAGCAAATTTAAAAACAAATTAAACTTGCACAGGGCACATAAACATTCTGTGCTGGGCAAACAGAAACAAAGAACATTGTAATAATACCCATCCATATGTCCATCACTCATGTCAAGCTTTCAATTCACATTTAACACTTTACAGCATATTGCAAAGAAATACTTCAGTTTCTTCCTATGTTCTCCTTTGTAACTTCTTTTTGTTGCTGCTGGTGGTGGTGGTTTTTGTTTGTTTGTTTGATTTTTTTTGTTTAGTTTTGTTTTGCTTTTTTGAGATAGGGTTTCTCTGTATCTCTGGCTGTCTTGGAACTCACTCTGTAGACCAGGATGGCCTCTAACTCAAGGATCCACCTGCCTCTGCCTCCCAAGTGTTGAGATTAAGAATGTGTGCCACCACTACCAGGCTCCCTTTTGCAATTCTAAGCAAGAACAAATAGTGTGCAGAGTTTTAAAACCAAGGATTGTACTTTCTCACTGCCCAAAGCCCTCAGCAACCCAGGCTCTGTAGAACAATACAACTATAACATTTCAATCCCATGAAACGTGAGCCTTACCTGACAGCCACCGCAAGGAGTAGGACTTGACTCGGAAAGTATTCTTTAAATAATCAGCTAGTGAATAAGTTCTGCGGCTGTCAGCTGCCGCATCATCTGTTGGTAGGAAAATAAAAACCAGAAAATATTCAGTAGGGTACAGTAGATAAGTTTGGGATAAAATAATCTACCTAATCACAAAATGTTAAAATAGGCTCACAGAACGTAAAATATGTCTTGAAAGATTTCAGATTACATAAGTGGAGTACAAATTTCGTAAGTGTGTATTTATTGTTATATAAGCAAGTTTCATTGAGAATGTCTAGATCAGCAACATCAACAGAAATGTAATGAATGCATTTTCTATCTTTGAAGACAAAGATAATTTTATTATAATGGCATATTGTATTTAGCATAACATGTAAAAATATTATCATTTCAGCATTTAACCAATATTTAAATGTTATTAATAAAACTTTCCATAATTGTTTTTGTACTAATTCTTTAAATTAAAAAAAATATTTTACTTACAGCATATTTCATTTTAACTATGTTCATTTCAAGTCAATAAGTACATGAGGCCAGTAACTACTATAGGGGATGATACAGGGCCAGATCACCCTTTGCTGTGGCCTTCAGAACATTTCTAAGTCCTGTTGTTCTTCGGAGACTTTTGTATGTGTTGATCATTCTATGAAAAATCTTGGTTTCTATCACTACTCTTCCTTGAACTTGGTAGAATTGGTGTGGCTCTGTATTTTGCTAATAGGGACCCAAAATCAAATCACTTTTAAAATACCCTATCCCCAGCCAGGAGATTGGTGGCACATGCCTTTCTTCCCAGCACCCAGGAGGCAGAGGCAAGCAAATCTCTGAGTTCAAAGCCAGCCTGGTCTCCAGAGTGAGTTCCAGGACATCCAGGGCTACACAGAGAGCCCCTGTCTTGAAAAGAACAATTTTTTTTAACTCTGTGTGTGTGTGTGTGTGTGTGTGTGTGTGTGTGTGTGTGTGTGTGTTTAAGAGAAAGCACCCACATGTCGTGAAATATGAGTGAAAGTGAGAATATACCTTGGCAGAGCTGGCCCCCTCCTCACTCGCCTTCCTCCACAGGGCATCTAAGATCTAACTCAGGACTTCAGGCTTGGTAGAATCTTTCCTCACTGACTCATCCTGCTGCTCCCCAGAATCATTGTTTCTTTTTCTTTTTTAAATTATTTTTTGTTTATTTATTACTTCAAGTTATATCTCCATCACAGTATGCTCTTTCCATCCCTCCCAGTCTCACCCTCCCACCCTCTCCCCCCTCTCCCACCTATCCTACACCTCTGGAGTGGAGTGCCCCTACATATCAGCCCCCATCAGTTCAACAGTCATATGAGTGTTAAGAGCTTCCTCTTGTACTGGGGGCTTATATGGCAACTCCATTAGGGCAAAGTGTCCCACTAATAGGTAACAAGGTCTATCTATGTTCAGTTCCTTTTGGTGTGTTGGTTATAGGATAGGTATCATGTATTATACTGCTAAAATCCAATTATAAGTGAATAGATGCCATGTGCATCTTTCTGAGCCTGGGTTAACTCACTCAGGATGAGCTTTCCTAGTTCCATCCATTTGGCTGCAAATTGCAGGATTTCCTTGTTTCTGATAGCTGAGTAGTATTCCATTGTGTATACTTTCTTATCCATTCTTCAGTTGAGGGACATCTGGGTTGTTTCCAGTTTCTAGCTATTACAAATAAGTCTGCTATGAACATAGTTGAGGAGACTTCCTTGTGGTTTGGTGAGGAATGGTTTGGATGTATACCCAGACAATCATCTCATTTACTTCCTTCCACCTCCGTATAAATGGCCCTGTTGATTCTTCCTGAGAAATGTGTTTTCTAGGTGTTGTGACTTCAAGTTCTCAATTGCTACCTGTCCCCCATACCACCAACAGAAATGCCTTTCAGCCTGGTGCTGTTGTCCTCAAAAGCTTCCTGTATTTCTCTGTTGCCTCCGGGAGCATTTGAAGGTCTTTGCTCTCAGCACTAGCGGGCCTCCACTGTTGGATATGGCATTTTCTTCCCAGCTTTTCTCCACTGCCTGCAGATGCTGTGTCACCCTATCATGTGATCTGCCACTGACAGGCACCCTCTTTGGCTTTCCCACCTCTGCTTCTCATCCTCAACCATTACCCTTTGAAGGATTCAACCACTTTTGTTCTGTTTCTAAGCTCTTTCATGGGGCCTTCCATTCTGCCCCCTCTAATTTGCTTCTCATATTCTTTTGCCTTTCATCACTTAATGACTTGTGTTGAAGGCTATTTTTTAATTAAATGCATTCTTTGAAATGTTTATATATGTATACAATGCATTCTGACTGCTTTCTCCTACCCACCCCTGTCAATTCCTACTCTTCATGTCTTTTGTTTTGTGACCCACTGAGTTTAACCAGGGCCATCTAAGTGAGCATAAACTATCCGCTGGAGCCTGGTGGGTATATCTATGGATGCACATCTCAAGACAGTGATTTCTGTCTCCCAGAATCTATCAGTAGACAGGATGGGTAGGGCCCCTGAGTTCCTCTCTCATCCATGACTGACTGTTGACAGGTCCAGTCTTGTTCAGGCAACTGAACTGTAGCAGTTGTGAGTTGGAGCTGGAAATGGCTGTCTCATCACCATATTATGCAACCCATCCCCAACCTTCTGAGTCTTTCTGAAACATTTGCTGGGGCTTCAAGGGGATGGCATAGATGTTGTATTTAATTATTCTTAGCATTTTGAGCAGCCAAGAGTCCCTGCATTTGCCACCATAGCAAAATTGTTTGCTATGGGGGTGACTAACTTCTGGCTGGTTCAAGACCCACTCCTCAGGAGCTCCCTCCTGACACTGTAAAACTGGTAAAAACCTACAGCTGAGATGGTCACAGACCCCACTGGGTAATATATTATTGTTGTTGTTTAGTTAAACTGACATGATGAAAGGCTGCCTTCTAAACACTGATTTTGATACCCATAGACACCAATGCCTTCGTGGGGGAAGCTTCTCTGTAAAATGAATCGTGGCAGTGAGAACATCTCTCCTTGCTTGCTGTGCCTTCTATGCTCTCCTCAGCCAGGCCATGCACTTTTTAAAAAACAGGATTGGCGGCGGTAGTTTTTTGTTTTGTTTCGCTTTGCTTGCTTCAACTTTCTTCATCTGGCACAGCTCAGTTAGATGGTAGGAGGGGACACACACTCACACACACACACACACACACACACACACACACACACACACACTCATACATACATACAAAGTTTTAAAGTTTTACTACTTGATGTAAAATTTCATCACATAAGTATTACACACAAACTAAAGTGACCACCAGTTTTCCTGATCCCAGAAACTAATAACAAAGAATCCAATGTCTTTCTCCACATTCTCAGCATTCTCATGTACACGGAAACATCTACCCCCAGCACCAGCCACATCACAAGCATTCCAGGTACTTTTTCACAGCCCATGGGAAAATAATTCTCTTAAATAAAATCTTCTTTCAAATGAAGTTATTAATGGTAGCTCCTTTTGAGTTAACCTGAAAATATCTTGTATCTGTCCATTAGACCTTCTGCTTCCACAGATAAAATTGCTACATTTTCCTTATGAATTCACTAGTGTTGTTTAAACCAAATGTGTAAGATATGCTGAAAAAAACATACAATACCCTTATTTTTGTATGTTTTTCATACAAAAACACTTGTTTTTTCAGTTCAAACCTGTATGTCACCCTGTAAGTTATTAAGATAATGATATTTATGAGCAGATATATGGCAAAAGGGCAGAATGCACTTTGAGTTTCCTTCAAACAAAAAGTTAAGCACTGTACTTTCTTTTTTAAAGTATTTTAAAACTCCTACAGCAGAAAGGAAGCAACAGGACTGAATTTGTTCACTAACGCTCTCAATTGCTTGTGTCCATCCAGCTATTCTTTCCTACCTTAAATAGTCAAGAAGCAAGTTTTATTTGGTAAATACTACTGAAGTGCTGCTATCAAGAGCTATTAGTGTACTATTAGCACAAAACACACACCCAAATTAATAATTGAAATATATTAACTATAGACACTCACAATCTTATTCTCTTCTTCATAGAGTTGAGGTATACCCATAAAAGGGAAGGAAATGTGTGTATGTGCAAGCACACATGGCTGTATAATAAAAGAGACACCACTGTAGACCATTAAATCATTGGCTCTTGCTTTTGCAAGAAGGGAAATTGATGAATGTGATAATAGGTCACACAGAACAATTTTATTTAAATGATATTTCATGTAAATTTGCTTGCCCAGGTTTTCTCATTTAAAATGCTAATAATTTTAGTAAATAATTGTATTAATTAATTAGTAATTAAAATTAATAATTGAATCCCAATTCCCTTGAGATCACCTTGTATCCAGTGGGGTACTGCTTCATTCGTGCTACCTTCCCCACTAACTGCTTAACTCTTAGCATTCCTCTGGCATTGCTCAGTTCAGTTTCCCACCAGCCTGTAGCTTTCTAAGCCCCTCCTCTATGCCTCACTGGAGCTCCCTTCTGCTCCTGATATTCCTTGTGGATTTACAAGCTGATGAAGGAGGATGACTCACTGCTGCTATGGCCCTGCAGGGCCCACACCTGCCTAGCCTTGCCTTAGGTTCATTTAGATGCTTCGCAAGCTGAACACAAACAAGTTTCTACATATTCACAAATAGTCCCAGAGCCAGAACAACAAATGCTCCCTGGTGCGTTTTGTTTGTTTGTTTTGTTTTGTTTTTGTTTTTGTATTTTGGGGTTTTTGTTTTGTTTTGTTTGTTTGTTTTCTTTCGGTTTGGTTTGGGTTTTTTTTGTTTGTTTGTTTTTTTGTTGTTGGCTTTTTCTTTTTGTCTTGCCATTTGATAAGCAGAACACATTGGAAGACAGTTTGGAAACATCTAGATAAGCGAGTTCTAGGAGACCTGAGTGCCAAGTCCGGGTTTTGACCTTTACCAACTTCACAGTTTGCTGCCAAGGTACAACCTATTCTGTCAGACTCACATGGTACATGCTCGTGTTCGTGTTCCTCCTCCCTCATCTCCTTGCTCCCTGACAGGGCGCTGCTGCAGCAACAGATGAAGGTCCTTGGCTGCTCATATGGTTTTGATGGTGAGACCTGGAACATGCCGTTCATTTGACTTATGGGTTCAAAGCATTGTGCCAGCCAAGGAAAGTGATAAATCATATGTTACCCATCAGCTCATAAAGAGATGCAATCCTCCTTAATTTAGAATTTTAGGGAAGAGATTAGTTCTATTCTGCTTTATGTCCTTGACTTGAACAACTAGGTTGAACCATGTGAAAATGCCTTTTGCCAGTCATAAAAATCAGAACAGCAGCATTCAAAGTGGATCAGCCTAATAATCAACTCTTACCAAAGGGTTGTGGTAGTGAATGAATCCTAGCTTCAGGATCAGAATTACTTCTAAATAAATAGTAATCCCAAGATGACAAAAATCCAAATAAGAGAGATACAGTTTTGTAGAGCAGACTTGATTTTGACCAAGGTCACCACATATGTAAAATTATATATATATATATATACATATTATGTGCATATACATAAATAATTGTGTTCATTCATCATTAATATTTTACCATTTATACTTTGCAAAGATAAACTGTTTTGGAAGTTAAATATCTAATGAACTGCTTTAAAAAATGAATATGCTTTTTACAGTTCAAAAATGTATAAAGTTGTTTAAAAAAGGAAACAGGAAAAAGAGGTATCTAGTTATAGTTTGTGGGTGCCATATGGCAACCAGTCAATGTACCACACTAATGTTTGTTTCTAAGATGAGTACAAAGAAATAAAACAGGTGTTACTTCAGAATTCACTCTTGTAAAATAGCAGCCTTTACAGACAAAGGAAAAAAATTCAATAAGAAGGAAGAAGCAATTAATGGGCAGGCTTCTCAGACCCCGAAGCTGGATCACGCTGCTACCTCCAATGCCTACTGAGTCACAAAACACAAGAAGAATGGAGTAGCAGGTGGTTTTGAGAGCCAAAGACGTAGTTGTGAGCACAGACTTGTCTGTTGCAGTTGACTTTGGGGAACTACTGAATCCTTGCTATGGCTCAGATCTAACCTAATGCATTGCAGTAGTTTTAAGAGGTCTGGCCTTGGAGAGATGCATTTAAGACCTGGAGGTTCCATTCCCAGAAATGAATTAGCATCTTATAAAACAGCTGCGAGGAATAAGTGCCTCTATGTCCCACCATGTAAGGTTGCTGATGATAGAAGATGCCATCAAGAATGCAGTCTCGCCGGGCGGTGGTGGCGCACGCCTTTAATCCCAGCACTTGGGAGGCAGAGGCAGGTGGATCTTTGCGAGTTCGAGGCCAGCCTGGTCTACAGAGCGAGTCCAGGACAGCCAGAGCTGTTAAACAGAGAAACCCTGTCTCGAAAACCAAAAAAAAAAAAAAATAATAATAAAATAAAGTGTTTTCTATTAAAAAAAAAAAAAAAGAATGCAGTCTCTTACCCAATGCTAAACTGGCTAGCACCTTGACCTTGACTTTCTCAGGTTTTAGAACTATGAGAAATAAATTTCTATTCTTTTTTTGTTAATTTATTTTTTGTTTCTTCAAGTTACATCTCAATCACAATCCCCTCCCTACTTCCCCCTCCAGTCCCACCCTTCCACCCTCCTCCCCCTCAACCCCCCCATTCTCTTTCCTTCTTTTTTTTATTTTTATTTTTTTTAGTTTAAGGTATTTCTTTTTTGCCCCCAACAGCTCTCCCTTTCAGTCCAAAAAATGGTTCTTTTTCTTATAACTATAAATACAATACAAAACAACAGAAATAAATAGGCCACAATTATAAGAGTTATATGGCTTAGCATACTTTCCCAATGTCCAGTCCATATGTAATTGGTACCTGACTTTAACATTCTACTATCTAACCATCTCCATGAGTTTAAAGTTCTATATCTAACTCAGCTTTCATACTAACTTGCCTCATAATTTTAAAAATATCTTCTTAGATCCAGAACACCCTCTTGATTCCTAAACAACTCAAAATTTAACTATGAGACTCTAGCTATCTATTCTTCAACCACCTCAGAGACCTGAGAGGGATAAATATATCTGATTATGTAGGAAGTGCAGGGCCTGCAGCTTCCAAAACTAAGAAATGACATACCAGTGGCTGCCTGGACAGTTCCTGTTTTCTCTCCATACCAAGCTTTGGATATTTTGCCATGGCAGCACAAAACCACTGATACAAAAGTTGGTACCACAGAAGTAAAGAGTTGCTAAACAGCATTGGAACTGGGTAATGGAAAGACACTGGAACTGTTTTGAAGCGCATTTCAAAATGAGCTTCATGCTGTTTTTGTGAATATAGCACTAAGAACAATGTTAGTGAGGGCTCCAAAGAATAGGACTTCAGAGAAAGCCTCAGTCTTCTTTGAAATTATTCTAAGTAATCATGTTAAGAATGATGGAAGAAATAAGGATGGTACAGACCACTGTGATGAGGTTTCAGACAGAAATAAGGACCATTTTTTTGAAAACTGGAGGAAAAGCCATCCTTTCTTAGAGTGGCAAAGAACTTTGTGTCTATGTTCTCAGGCTTTATGGAAAGTAGAATATAGGAGCTATGATCTTAATTTGGTGGAAGGAATTTCTAAGAGTTCACAGAGCTCTGTGTGTTCGCCTAACTGCCTATAGTAAAATGTAAGAATAAAGATTGTCAACAGCCAGAGTTGACAATCAAAAGGGAAACAGAACTTAAATATTTGGAAAAATTTCAGTTTGATTATTCACTTCATTCATAAAGATGAAATGGGATATGTGGAAAGAATGCCAAGGGCATGGACAAGCAATTATTTGATAAAGAGGTCAATGTATTAGGAGGAAGCAGATACCCTGTGTGCGCTGGTCTGTTTTATGGTGCTCCAGATGAATACCACAGCTTGGATAAGACATGAGCAGTGAAAGTTTATTTGCTTATAGCTCTGGAGACTGGGAAGTTCAAAATATTAGTTCATGTATTGTAGGGTCATTGCTGCTGAGCATTATAAGGTATCACATGGCAACAAAGTCTGTAAGATATGGCAAGAGGGTGTGTAACTTGCTTTTACAATATACCCACTTCTGCAAACACAGCAACAATCCACTTTCGAGAGTGGAGCCCTCATCACCTCACATCCGATGTAAGGCCCATCTCTAACTTTTCCGCAATGAGAGTTAAATTTTCAACACATGAAATTAGGAGATCACAAGCCATCGTGTTATTAACAAAGAAACTAGAAGGATAGCTTTAAATGCATGGTGGAGATTATTGGTCCTACCCTTTTCATTATAGACATGAGCATGTCAAGGCAAGGAACCACACCAAAATAGGAACCTTGCCTGCCTACAGGAGCTCAGCATTCACTGCCAGGAGTTACCTTGAATCTATATGCTCTTCATTCTGGTGTAATGTTCTTCTGCGGCCCTAATTGTGGCTCAGTGGCCACTTTGGAAGATATTGGTCATACTCCTTGGTGTCATACATGCAGTATGTACCAACTCTACAGATAAACATGGTGCATGAGCTTAGGAGGTAGAGCAGTTACCACCTAGCCTCAAGGTTATTTCAGAAAACCTATCTAGAGAACTGCTACTTTGATAATGTTCGAGAAAGCCCCAGTAGGACAAACTTCAGTAGGACAAAGGGGTCATGTCTGTTCATGACGTTCTACAACTGGGCCAGGATAGGGGAACTAGCTTAAAAAGACAGCCTGGGGAAGCCACAGGTATAAGTCTCCAACTTATGAGAATGAGGTGTGTGTCGTGCTTAGCAGAAGACTTAAGACTTGCCCGGGTGTGTCTAAAAGTGAACATTGAGCCATGTTTTTCTCAAGACACAAAAGAATTAATGAGGTTTTCCTATTGGGTTTTGGGCTTACCTAGGAACTAGGAATCTTCCCTTTTCTCTCTTTTGAAATAAGAACACCTATCATATTTCTGTCCCACCACTGTAGTTTAAAGCACATAAAGTACTTGATTTTAGTGTCACAGCTGGAGAAAATCTACCTCAGGATGAGTCTTCTCTTGAGTTTCACTCACTACTGATTTAAATGAGCTTCTTCACTTGGCACTTATAAGTGAATGCTAGAATTATCTTCAGGAGCTAAAAAGGGCTACTAAATGTATCAGGCATGTGAGAAGTATATGAATTTTATAGTGATGGAATGCTTTGATCTGAATGTCCTTCAAAAATCATGAGTTAAAACTTACTGTCTGCTGTGGTGTTAAGAGGCAGGGCTTGCAGGCATTACACGAAGGGAGAGTCCTTGAAATACATAACTCTAAATCTCTATCAAATCACAAACCTCAGAGGTCAGGGAAATCCACACAAGAAGAGACAAAAAGAGTGCAAAAGCCAGAGGGAATGGAGAATACCAGGATAACAAATCAACTGAACAAGGCTCTTATGAACTCACAGAGACTGAAGCAACATGCACAGGGCCTACAGAAGTCTGTACCAGGTCCTCTCCATATATATGTGTTTGTGTGTGTGTGTGTGTGTGTGTGTGTGTGTGTGTGTGTGTGTGTGTTACAGCCTTCAGCTCAATACTTTTATAGGACTCCTCGTTTTGTAAACAAGTTGTTGGTCTCTGATTCTTGTGCCTGATCTTGGGGCTCTTTTCCTTCTTTCCAGCCTTGAGGTAATGGCTTTTGTTTTAGCTTATTATATTTTATCTTTGTCATCCTTGATTGTTATCTCTTAGAAGTCTGTTCTTTTTCATGAGAGACAGAAATAGGGTGGATCTGGAGAGGAAGGAAGGTGGAGAAGTACTGGCAGGAGTAGAGGGAGGGGGAACTGTAATCAGGATATTGTATAAAAAGGAATCTATTTTCAATATAAGAAAAAAGTGACAAAAAGAAAAGTGAGAGATAAGGCTTGTAGGAAAGTGATTGAGTTATGAGAACTTTGCTTCCATGGAAGAATCAGAACAATATAAAAGACCTAGAGTAAATTGACATGTCCTTCTGTCCTCCCTTTCTGCTATTGAGGAGCTATCACAAAGGCCCTTATTAGACACTAAGTTCTACTTAGTACCATGGTCATAGTCTTCTAGCCTCTATAACTGTAAGAAAATTAATTTTGTTTTTTTACTAATTACCCAATCTTTGCTGTTTCATTATAGCTATACAAAATGGGTAGATAGACATTTAAAGATTCCAGTTTTCAATCCACAAAATTAACATAATAGCATTATAAGGCCTAGGGGAGTTTTTAATATGAAATGAGATAACATATCTAATGTGCTTTATTCAAGACCTAGAATTTAGGAAGCTCTACAGATATGCAACAATGTATATTATTATGTTGTTCCAAGCATTCCATAGAAAGTTAGGATGCAAGCAAACAAACTAACTAACTGACTAGCTAACTAACTAACTAGCTAACTAGACTGTCTTCTCTGGAGCACCTAGAAGTGATGCTGAGACCAATAATTCAATGTCAAGAAAATAGCAATCAATTAAATTTCACTATGTTCATAACTGAGGTGTACAGTTCAGAGACCAGCAACTCTACTTAGTTTTGGATATACACACTACCCTACTTTAAGCAGTGCACCTAGCAATCCCCTGGAACCCCACCTACACTGAATTGAATGCACACCTCACTCCAAACAATTGAATGTATTTTTATGTCCAAAATAGCCATCAGTAATTTCCCTTTCACAGACAGTTTCTATACTTATATATATATATAGTATATAGTATGGGAATGAGAAAGTTAATCCAGTTCAGACTAGTCTGGGGCATATGAACTGAAACATTATATCCTCTGAGTGAACTTTTAGGGAGAATGCCCTAATAACATCGTATGCCTATTCATAGTTAGATGCATAAATGATTAAAATTAGAAACATCAGAGGAGGAAACGTGCTTAATAGACAGAAGTTTGTATAACCCAAATCTGTCCATGTAAATATAAAAAAAGAGCCGGGTGTGGTGACACCTTTAATCCCAGCACTCAAGAGGCAGAGGCATGCAGATCTTTGTGAGCTTGAGGCCAGTCTGGTCTATAAAGAGAGTTCCAGGAGAGCCAGGGCTGTTACACAGAGAGATTCTGTCTTCAAAAATCTAACTAACTAAATAATAAATAAATATAAAAAAATACTTCCTAATCCCTAGTAGTTATATCCTTCTCTTAAAACTCCATGAAAAGATGCCCCAAACAGTAATCAGGGCTCTTGAGTATTCTCTGACTTAGGTGGCCTGCTGTCTCTCTAGGAGGCCTCAAGTTTTCTTGTCAATTTGTAATCTGTGTGTGCCTCCTCTGCCCAGCTGTTTTAATAATATGTAAAATTTTAAGTGTAAAGAAGACATCAAGACCCTGGAGAGACCTGGTCTAGATACTGACCATGGGTAATGTAATTTCAAATGATGTTAATATGACAGTCAGAGTCTATTACATTGAGAATACACCTAAGATACGTGCAAGCTCATCATCTGCTCCCTCTGGTGTGCCTAAAACCGCAGGTCAAGGATGCACAGAATGAAAGGAAACCCAGGAGTTAATGGGATGAGGGGATAAGTAAAGAATGGCTGGTTTTCTGGTTCTATAAGGGTGAGAGGTAGTCACAGTCAGCAGATTTCCTTCTCAGCAAAGGAGCCATCCAGAAGCAGCAGGTGGCATCTAATAAGGGTTCTGGAAGGTCGGTCAGTCAGTCAGTCGGGGCCCTTGAAAGATTGGAAACAAGTGCTCTACACACCTGCCTCGGGATAAGAGTGTTGGATGACCAAACTCTTGCCTGGTTTATGTGAGACCTTGTGTCTGATACCAAATGCTGAAAAAATAAAAAGTATGAAAACTGCCACCATCCATTACATTTCAAATGTTCATCCTGAGGGGCAACCAAAGTCATGGCGCCTATTTACCAGAGTGAGAAGAGTCTAAGTAAAAGGAGATGACATAAGAGATTGTGTGTTCCTTCCTACTTTCTCTTAGTGCTAGCAGGACCTGACACCATATGCCTCTTATTTGCTGTCTGCCTTTCTTGATTGAATGGAAGCTCCAATGGGAACACTCAATGGGTTTTATTTCATTTACTCATGATCACGCCATTATACTGGGACAGTACTTGGCACACAATTAGCAATCAGTACACAGATGTTGGGTAAAGACAGATAATATCAGCCCAAGAAGCAGTAGCCATATGAAGCAACAATGCAGGGCTTCCAATGGCTGTAAGACAGACAGCACAATCGACTCTAAGGAGAGCCAATAAGAGACTGGGTTCCAGCCCGTCATTGGCCTCCAATAGGACCATTTCTCTCATCTTGCACAGGTTTTTCAGTCTTATGTATTGTCATCCTGTTCCAGATTTACCCTTCTTTGGTTTGTAATGCCAAGAAGATTTACACTGTATTTCCACGGTCTTGGTGTTTGCAGGACTCCTGTTAGCTTCTGCTAATAGGGAAACTTGGAGAAAAGCCAGACACCAGGAGGAGAGGAGGAAGGGCTTACCGAGTCCTTGGTGATCCTTGCCAGTAGCTGGACACATCCAGCCTCCAGCCTCCTTTATAGTACCCATTTAATTTTGTTTTGCTTGCCTTCCAGAAGAACCACAACAGTTAGGCTCAATAAGTACCTCAGAGTTGTGAGCTCCGAATGTCTGTGCTCCCAGCCTTAAACACAGATCTTCCCTACACTGGGCATTTCCTTAGACTTATTCCTCTATTTTGCATCTGTGCAACCAATTTTTTATACTAAAACTCCGTTTAAGTACCTATTGCAATGTGTAGGCTATCACGAAACCTTAGTAGATACTTAACTCGTTTTACCTAGAAATAAAGTCTATACCAGTTGTAAGATTGTAACATCTAACTAGATCTGGGGTTGCAGTTTCTCTTGGGAGATTGAGTGGGAAATATTTTGGGTTTTGGAGCCATAAACTGTCTGGCCTTTGTTGCAGCTATTGAAAGTCAGCCTTTATAACTCAAAAGTCATTACAGCAAACCTGTAAATGAATGGAAGATGTTGTGTTTCCATAAAACTCTACTTACAAAAGAAGGTGGCCAATGTAGTGTGTTAAATAAGTTTGTGGACATTTCTCAAGACTGTGAGCAATAAAAAAAAGCACACAATTGTCAAGATTAGGTTTAACAATCAGATACTGAGATTGATATGCAGATGGCCTGGAAGCAATAAGAACATGGCCCTACAAAGCAACAGAAGGCAAACGGGCCCCTTATTTGGGTCAAGATAAAATAATGCTGCCACTGGCATGGAACTATGAATCATGTTGACTGTCTTAAGGAAAGTTCCAGGAGGCTCCACACATGGAGGCAGTGCTTCAGGGGTGATGGACTTGCTTATTCCTTTTGGAAGTAAAACTAATCTTATTCTGATTATAGCTTCTCTTTTCAGCCCTTGAAAAAACTCTCTTGGGAATAAACAAGGCATAACAACAAAGGCCTAAATTTAAAAGGCTAATCTGCCTGACAGTGTGGGCCAGTGTAATCTGAAGAGACAAGAAACCAGTGAAGGAGAAAACTTCTTAATAGTAACAGGATAAATGACCCATAGACTGTATCAAATTGCTTCAGCCTAGGGGGTAGTTTCTTTGATGAAAAATAACTGGAAATCCTTTTTGGACAGCATTCCGTCTACAGTTGAAGCAAGGGATTTTTCTTGCCCAGCGACAAGCTTGCCACTAATACAACCATCTCCAAATGGAAAATCTTCGATGCTCATTTGGAGTAGAAGACAGGGTGCTGTCAGGAGCTGACATGTCTCAATATCAAAAAATCTAAAGTTACAAAAACGTCTTTGAATGTCATATTCTACAGGTCTCTTGAGGTTTTTGAAGACTACCTATCTACCTCTGTATATTTAGATAAGCAAATGTTGCTTGTCTCTTAGCAACTTGATTTCCGATTAACGTAGAAAACATCTGTAATAAACTGCACTAGTACCTAAAAATATAAGATGTTTGAATGACTATTAGTCTGCCTTTCTTAATTATCCTAAACAGTTCATGACAGTTGATATCAAAAGGCCAAAACTTCACATTGCATTTTTAAGCATTACCTAGGTATAATACCTTAAAAAGAGTTATCATTAATTTTGAATCAATATACAAAGATCAAAACTGATGTAGCCAAATATAATCTTAATTTTGTAACAATATGCAAAGATATAAGAGCATATTCAATAATCTATCCCTTTTCTCTATCATTCCTATATTATGTATATCCCTTTTTTTTCAAGTTTTTCCCCCCTATATAGGAGAGAAAGAAGGATAGAGAAAAGAAAAAAAAGAGGAGTCCCTGGGTCTAACCTCCAAGACCTATTTAACAAGCCCATTTAACAACTTGTAACCCAGCCCTTTAAATAAAAGTAAGTCAACAGCCTAGCTCTGACAAGACAGGGTAGGCAAGTCCTTCATAATTCCTGCTTTACAATTAATGTTTGTTAGAGATACTGGGCCAAAAGACTGAAGATAGATGCTCCAATGTATTGAAAGAAATTGAGGACTGTCCAGGCAGCCAGTTGTCTATCATTTCTTAGTTTTGGAAGCTGCTTGCTCTGCACTTCCTGTATAATCAGATATATTTATCCTTCTCAGGTCCCTGATGTTGTTGAAGACTAGATAGTTATAGTCTCACAGTTAAATTTAAGCTGCTTAGGAATTAAAAGGATGTTCTAGGTTTAAGAAGATGTTCTTAAGTTGGTAATGCAAGTTATAATGAAAGCTGAGTGAGGGATAGAACTTTAAACTCATTGAGATAGATATATAATATAATATTAATATCAGGTGCCAAATATGTATGGACTGGACATTGCGAATGTATGTTATACCTTATAATTTTCATAATTGTGGCCTAATTATTCTTATTGTTTTGTATTGTATTTATTGTTATAAGAAAAAGAGGCACTTATTGGACTAAAAAGGAGGAGCTGTTGGGGGGAAATGATAAACTCTAAATAGAAAAAAAAAGCAGATAGGAGGGTGAGAAGAAAGAGGGTAGGAGGGTGGGATCGAGACGGGGAGAAGGGAGGGGATTATTATTGAGAAGTAACTTGAAGAAATAAATAAATGTAAAATAATTCATTTAAATGCCAAAAAAAGGAAATAATTGTGGAGAGACATTGACAAGAGATGTTATCATACAAACTGGGAATGATCAGCTGATATTTGGAAGAATGTCATCATTTAGGGTACTTGAAAAACTTATTATTGACTCACTGAAGAGCTTTCCAGAAATATTTATAAGCATAATTAATGAAGCTACTCTTTGGGACAGATGTTCCTAATCCAGAGTACAGAGAAAATAAATCACTGGAAAATCTCCCATAGAAATTTTCCTTTTCCCAGTATGACCAGGCAAAATTCTTAGCATCATGGGGCACATGGTAAAGGTCATTATGTTTCTATCTTTTGGGACTGTTAAGAAACAAAAACACTTTGAAAATGTATCCAGAATCACCTTTATGACTCTTCTAGCATTCTTTTGGTGTGCTGGATAGTTCTAGGCAGTGTGTGCTTTATTCACTCACTTATTCATCTTAGCCTTACCCAGTGTTAAGGGATAAGTAGACACAGATACAGAGAGCTGTGACTAATGAGTCATGACTAATACATGCTGAGGGCCATAAAATTACCCATGAAAACATCTACAGCTTCCCCTGCATCAAAACCACAGAGGGACTCGTTCTGTGACATGCTCATCACTGTTACACATCTGGCCCTCCTGCTTGCTTAATCCTTTTCTTAGAGCTCAGAAGGATGGAGTATTTCTCTTTCTGGCAACCCCTGGCCATCCTGTGCCTCACACTCCTGGTCCCCAACTTGCAAAAGACATGGCCATCATCTCATCTTTTTCCTTTCAAGCATTTCAGTTTCTCCTCACTATTTACTTCTTCCTCATCCTACATGAGCATGAGGAGAGTCACTCATAGGGAAATGCTCAGCAGACCTTGCAACCTCTTTGAGCCATCCGCCTATTCTCTTGTACTAGCATAACCTTTCAAGTACACAGTCTGTGTCCATAGCTTCAGTCCCTTCTTTCTACCATCCCTCATCATGCCCCTTGATCAATCCATTACTGCTTAGCCCAAACTTACCTCTTCTTCCTCTTCTTCTCTTAAGCTTATTTTCTATGCCAGATACTTGGCCAATTGATCAGGATATTTTCTATCATTATGTGAATACACAATCTAACGTCTTTTTCTTCATCAGACTATAATTACACCAGGAGAGTGGGTGGACCTTTGTCAAACCAGTAAACACTAAACAATAGTAGTGTTAGATGATCTAGTGTAGGATGATTTCCATCTGTATTTATGAACATATGGAAGGAAAGAAATGAATACCTCATGTTGTCCTCTGACTTCCACCCATAGGCTTTGGTTTGGCATGAGCATTTACACACACACACACACACACACACACACACACACACACACACACACACA
>CAJQZJ010032097.1:13879187-13957166 GCA_907164525.1 Lophiomys imhausi
ACACACACACACACACACACACACACACACACACACACACACACACAAATAAACAAGTGTTAACAAAGAATATTCTTCTTTTGCTCACTCTGCTTTAATTCACTGAGTACTTATTTAACAGATACAGAGATACAGTGCTATTCAATGTTCTAGGCATTAGAGATATAATTGAAGAAAACATGACAAAAATGGCTCTCTGGAAGCTTGTGTCCTAAAAAGGAAAGACTTGAGAGCAAAGAAGTCAGCATTGGTGCAACATAGGTGGTATTGTCATAAGAAAAACAAACCAGGGAGGAAGAGGAGTTTTCATTTCAGATGTTTCTGTTTTTACCAAGAGAGTTGGAAAGCCTAATGGATAAGAATCATTTGAGACAAGATCTGAAGGTGAGCAAGGGGGCACCATACAGACTCAAGGTGAGCAAGGGGGCACCATACAGACTCAAGGTGAGCAAGGGGGCACCATACAGACTCAGGGAAGAAACCCGAGAGAAAGGGGAGCAAATGGGATGAGCTACACAGTGGCAGAGGGAGCTTGGACAGGTGGGGCTCAGACTTCATGGCCAGCTTGATCCAGCCATGTATTCTGGCTGATAGCTCTGTTTTCTCTTTCTGGAAATGGAAAGCCACTGGAGGGTTCTGAGGAAAGAAGGACATTATTTGCCTATGTTTAAATATGGCCACTGCATTTGTTTTCTATTGCTGTTTCACAATGAGCATTGTGGATTAATAACAAGCCCCACGTCCCAGTTCCCAGCTTGTTATCTAAAGTTCTGTGAGTTTCCAAGTCCAATGTACCACAGCCGTCTCATCTCCTCAGAGTATAGTGAGTGGGAAATGAAGGGTTGGCTGGTCCAGGTTTGAATTTGGAGGATCTGGGGGAGAATCTGCTCCCAAACTTATCACATTGTTGTTGGATTCATTTCAATGGAATTGTGAGACTGGAATTTTCATTTATTTACTGACTCTTAACCAGGGTTCCTCTCTATCTCTTACAAAATACATACATTCCTAGCTACATGAATTCTTCACCATCCAAGACAGCAACAGCAGACAGAAATGCTCCTATACCTAGGATCTCTAACTTGATACTTTTCACTTATCAGATGATGTTAACAAAAAATACTATGGAGTTTTGAAGTAAAGGGTCAGAGAAAGGGAGTGGGAAGTTCCCTTTTGAGGATGTTAAAGATTGTAGCATGTTTATAATTGAATAGAAATGAGAAAAATAATGATTCTACAGACAAAGGAAGAGTTGATTCTTTGTCTTGGGATAAGCACAAAGGATGAGATACATGGCATAAATGGACGGCCTGGCCTTCAATAGGAACTGGAGACTTGGTCCAGCATCCTGAATAAACACATAGGTGGTCTTGTAAGAACTGAGTTATCTTCAGATGGTTTGGCTTCTCATTAACCTGAGAATGAGCATGAAGCACAGTGGAGGCTTTGAGGGGCGTGTCATACAAGGAACCCTCCATTAAGGGAGTGGGCAAATGAGGGGATTTCCAGAAATAGTTTTCGCATTGACACAATGGACCATAAGTGAGTTAAGAATCAGGATCAAGGGGCCACTCTGTCTTGAGTTCTGGATATTCTCTTTGGTGTGGTCAAACTACTTCTATTTAGACAGAATTGTTGCTATGCCTGCTCATTGTCCCACACACAGACACTTAAAACTTGAAGGATTTCAGACATCAGCTAAATTCTTTTGCCTGTGTAAAATTGTCAAAATTTCTAGGTATTTTGGTTATTTTATTTGTTTTTCATCTATTTATTTTATTTTTATGGTCATTTATTATTTTGAGTCTTACTTTTCATGAGTTAATTTTTTGTAGATCTAATTTTTACCATCTTTAAAAACTGTGCCCATTTGGGGGCTGATGGGATGGCTCTGCAGTTAAGAGCACTGGTCTATCTTCCAGAGGACCCATGTTCTACTCCTAGTCCCCACAGGGTGGGTCCTAATTGTCTCTAACTCTGGTCCCAGGGGATCTGATACCTCTTCTGACTTCTTGGAGCACAACATGCATGTAGTACAAAGATACGTGTGCAGGCAAAACACACACACACACACACACACAAGTATCAGTAATAAATATTTTTAAATGCCCATTTTATATTGACCCTTTTGTCAAGGTTTATGAGTTTAAATTGAATAAAATGTGATAGTTTCTGTGTACCCATATGAGAAACTGGATAGTAATTTTCCTTAAAATATTCTGACTTCCTTTATTGTCTCAGGTTTGTATCTTAAATGTTGCAAATTCAGTGTTTTTTCCTTGTTTATAATTTCTTTGGAGGCAAAGGTAAGGAGAATGCTGGAGTCAATGTGCCCTTGAAAAAGGGAACATCAAAATGCAGTTTTACAACCAACTCAGGGAGTTTGGAAAGAAAATGAGAAGAGAGCTGCAAGATTCAGTTCTGGGGAAAACAGAACTAGGTTGGTGCTTGTCTTTTGCTGGGAACTTACATCTTCCTAATGCAAAGGAAAGACAGCAACAGAAAGATGCAAGGCATTGTGCACCACCTGTTTCTCTTCTGTCTCTCAGAATTCTCAATTCGGCTTAAATGATCCCTCTTCCCTGCGCTAAAAAAGGAAGTTCATCTTTAGCCCTAGGAAGGCTCTTGCTTATTATTTAGCCCAATAATGGTGATCTGTCTTCCTTGCTAATGATTAATTTAGAAATGGGGGAGAGACAGCATTTTAGCCAATACAATTTAAGGAAAGTCTGCCTACAGTCAGGGGATTTCTAGAAGTAGGTCTTCCATTGATGCAATAGGCCACAGATGAGAACAGCCTCCCCTCCTTCCCTGAAAGAGCCCTGTGAGCAGGTGATGCACTAAACTAAAGTATCTATGCTCAACCAGGGAAAAGGGTACAAGAGATCCTGGAGAAGACATGATTAAGAAAAACTGCCAAACAATGTGAGGGTGACAGATCTGAAAGGTAAAAAGACCTCGGACCTTGAGAGTGCTGTCTGGTCATGCCACTAATAAAAGACACTGTCTTACTTGTAGAGTCCTAGTTACGCGAGATACTGACATTAACACAATGATGAGATTCAGCATTTTAAATATCTCTGGTCAGGTAGTCTGATTTCTTGCAGAGAAAAATATCCCACTTAAGATAATCTTCATAACGAATCCTGGGACTGTGATTTGCTGGGAACTGAACATTTTGGTATGGTATGCATGCCTGGAGTTATCTTGGGGGTTGGGGAAGTGGAAGAATTATATTCAGGCCCAGTAATCATTAATCTTCCATACTTGGCTAGTTTCTGTAAAATTTTCTTGGACAGCATTTAACTTTTGCTTTTGAATGCTCCCAGAGCACTTTTTGATCATTTACTAGAAGAACACTTAGGTCTCTTATTACAGTTAATGTTCAGGTTTCCTTTAATATTGTAACCCATTTGAGGTCAAAGGTCAGAGCTATCATCTTTACATTTCTCAGGACAAAGTACCACCATTTACAATACACTCCAATGATATTCACTGAGGGGCTGGAGAGATGGCTCAGAGGTTAAGAGCACTGGCTGTTCTTCCAAAGGTCCTGAGTTCAGTTCCCAGCAACTATCTCCAACAATGGAGCTGGAAGGGCCTTAGAAACAGTCTAGCCCCTTCACGATCCAGCTGGGGAGACCCAGGCAGGACAGAGTTGGGCAGGAGTCCCAGGCTTCCTTCCAATGATATTCACTGAACAGAAGAATTGCAAAGCTGGACTGGAAGACTGTTACAGAGAAAGCCCAGAGCCTGACTTTGGGAGGAGAACTGCCCAGAGACACCCCTGCAGATTAGCAGACTCAGCTGGCAGCTCTAGGAATCCTCTGTTCCCCTCCCTTCATTCCTCACATTCAAATCTGTCTTACCTCTGAAATACAGCTCACTAAAACAAACAAACTCATTTCATCTCCTGGACACCAATATCTCCTCTCCCACTAGTACAAACCAGCCCCTGCCTTAAAACACTGTCCACACAGGACCCAGAAACACACTTTTTAGAGTATCTAAGCTCATACTATACATGCTTTTTACACCCTCCAGAGCTCAAAATCATACTTGGACTAAAAGAGAAGTTCCTTCCCTTCTTTCAGTTGTTATTTATCTCTCCCAATCCCATTTTACTTTTGCCGCAGTTATTTGCTACTATCTGAATTGATTTCTGCACTTGCCTGTAATATGCCTGAAGTAGACTACAAAAGCCCAGGAGAGGTGGTCTTTATCCACATTTCAAGGACCATAGTCCCCACACTCACAACAACTCTCGACATTAAAAAAAAAAAAAAAAAAAGTGTAAAGTTGACAAATACTGCCTTGGTTACTCTAAGACTTTAGCCTTGAAGAGGCTAATTCTCATGCTTGAAATAATTATATTATATGGAATAAAATAAAGAAGTACAAAGATGTAAGAGGTGCCCATAAGACTTGTGGTACTGAGCTTAAGTAAGGCGAGTGTGAATAGGGACCAGCTAGCTCAGATCAGGGAATGTGAAGTCAAGGAAGGCATGCTTGTGGTCCCACATTTGTGTTCTTTTCTTAGTATCCCATTTTCCTCAATTATACATTCTGAGCTACCATGGCCTCCAGAGAACTAGGAACAAGATCACTACAGGCTTTGGTCCTGCCTTCAATTACATTTTTTTTTTTTTTTTTGCAGGCCTAAGATGGATAAATTATATAATATACACTCATGGATTTTTTTTCATAGAGTGAGCCAAATACTGAAGAAATCTGTGTATCAAATGTACATTCAGAGAAGAGGGGTCTATAAATTACAAAAAAACTTCACATAAAACTATACCCTTAAAATACAACACAAAACATAAAACTCTATAC
Organism: Lophiomys imhausi; assembly: GCA_907164525.1. Lineage (NCBI taxonomy): Eukaryota > Metazoa > Chordata > Mammalia > Rodentia > Muridae > Lophiomys > Lophiomys imhausi. Next base: position 13,884,024 of record CAJQZJ010032097.1, read on the forward strand.
TTGGAAACTTATAAAACAACTCCAAAGTGCTAATTTTGTGGTTTCGGGTTATTCTCAAATTAAAAGGCCACGTTACAGAGGTCATAATGGAGCTGTGAAGACTAAAGGTGTAAGTATTTACAAGATATTGATTTACAACAATGAAAGGATTAGCATTCAGCCATAAAGCAATGATTAAACATTAACTCCGAAAAACTGGCCAACAAAGCATTTCTACAAATCAGTTGTTTCTGAGAGCCAACAGGCAGGCTCAGGGGGTCCAGGGGTGGGCTATAAAGCAAAAGATTTGGGTTCCCAACATCTACTATTTACTTGTAAGCCCTTGAGTTTTCCATAGCATAGAGTACTCAAATTTAAAAAGATAAGGTATGACTCCCTGAAATTGATTATTTTATGAAGATTAGATGGAATAATATAACTTGCATCAGAAACAAACTAAGTATAGTGCTGGTAATAAATTGGAATGAGCTGTTACTGCTAAAACTACATGATGAGGCAGGAGCCAAAAACAGGGACAATTAAAGAGACATGAGAAGGAAAAGACCGCCCCCCCCCCTCCCCCAGACAACCCTCCACACACACTGGAGTCTGCTTGAAGACACCAGCTGAGAGCCAAGAAGACAGTTAATGAAACTTATTGAAAAGGTTGTCTATATGGAGATATTCATGTCATATACAGCCTTTCAAATACAAATTTTTAAGTAGCCACGAACTATGTTCAAGTCCTGAGCATATGTACCTTTTAAAATGTTCTTAATTCATGGGAGAACCTATTTCCTGGATATTTTACAAATGAGCCTATAACCATTTTAAGTCCCTGCGAAATCCTGGGTACTGGGTTTTACCTTGTCAGTTGTCATCCTGTCTGGTGCACCTGGTAACCACCCTATGATCAGACTGAGTTCCTTAGCAACCCTTTGAGATGCAACTTCTGAAATCACCAAAATATTCTTTAAGGCTACTGTAAAAACACTTAGGTCCAATTTTCTCTTGAAAAGCTCATACCTATGTTTGGGTGTACCCTGTTGTTCTCCAGAGTGCCTCTTTCCTGCTATATTAATAGAAAAATCGTTCATAATAAATTCCAACTCTTTTTCTTGTATTGGGCTAAGGGCTTCCATGTATTTTTCATTTAATCCTTAAGACAACTCTTGAAGAAACTATTACTGTTATTTCCATTTGGAAAAAAAAAAAAAGTTACTTGTCCATTGTCTCAGAAAAAATTCCTTCAAGGCTTGAGGCAACAGTCATTATCTCCTAGACTGTGAGTGAGGAATTTGAATGTGGATCACCTTGGGATTCTGTCTTAGGGTCCTTGATGTCTTGAGTTTTTTCCCCCCTGTGGTGAAGTCAAGAATCCTAATTTTACCTGAGTGAGTGCAGATCTTTGAAATGAACTTCTCTGGATATTGTAGGTGGCACTGTGACTCTTGGCTCATGCCTGCTCCCACTGTCAAGAGCATTCAAAAACACAAATGCTTCCCCCCACCCCGGGGTGGGGGGGTATCCCAGTGGTGAGAGCATGTGCCTAGCACTCATGAGGATGAGGGGGTGGGGAAGCCTGGAATGCTAGTTCTGGAGGTTGTTGCTTGCGTATAATGTTAGACAGGAGTAGAGGCCTCTGGAACAGGCTCTTTTCCTCTAAACATTTAGAATATTGAGATTAACAGCCCTGACATTGTTACAGCAATGTAAATTAGAAGCTGCAACAATTATCCTTATAAGACACAGCTTGTTTTTATGCTTGATCACAAGTTAACAAAATGACAGTGGGGCTTAACAGTATCAAGTATCAGCTAGCATCACATGGTCTATGTGTGAATCCCTACTCTATAGAACACTGAGAAAGGTTCATAATTTCTTTAGCATCCATCTTCCAAGACGGTTCAATGATATGCACCTTCTGGTGTTTGCGAGCCCTCCATGCTGTGTCAGGCTGTTCTGTATTGCTTATATCGAAGACAATTGATGCTGTGGTGGGCACTTTTGAAGTTAAGTTATAACAGGCACCAGGACTTCCTACTTAGCCCTTCTTGTGATTCCTTCAAGAGAGTGGAACTCCCTTACTATCTTAAAAGGTTCGTTCGTATCAGAGAAAGTTAAGTCTGTAGTTAAAACGCGTGGTGAATGACCTTGCCTAGGATCCTCCATCTTCAGTTAATCTTTCAAGTGACAACTTTAGGAGAGGCCCTAATTCAGAATCCCATGGTGGTCCACACCCAAATTCCTCACCCATTCTAGGAGATAATGTCTGTTGCTTTGAGCTTCACTTCAGAGAAGTTTGATCTACAACTATGAAATAACCACTTTTTTTCCAAATGGAAATGATAATAGTACTGTCTCCAAGAGTGGTCTTAAGGATTTGATAAGAAATAAATAGAAGCCATCAGTCCAATACAAGGCACAGAGTGAACATTTGCGGACTATTACTTCATCATCATGGACTATTATTTATTTCATCCTTGCACACCTTTTTCTCCACAAAGCAAGCAGCTCCTGTGTTATTTACAAACCACCTTCCCCTGGGGGCTCAGCACTTAACATTAAAAGCACACTCAGCCAGTCATGTAAGTTGTTATTCTTTGACCATTAACCCGGCAAACAACCTTCTTTTTCTCTGTCTCTGATCCCTTTTGAGAGGAGAGGAAAGGATTTCCAAGGCAAAGAAAGTTAAGGCACATGCTAGGGAACGAAAGTCCAAATTGCTGGTTTGAGAAAGACCAATTGCTGATGACCGAAGGTTGATAATAGTCAACTGAGATTTTATAGAGCTGGCTATTTAGAATTTGCCCTCTGACACACATGAAGCTTTTATTCAGGTTCATTTTTGTTCTTTCAACTGGGAATCAATCCTGGACATTCTCAGGCAAACTCTACAGATGTTATCTCTTCTCTTCCTGGTGATTTCTTTCTCCTCATATTTGAGTTTTCTTTTAGTACTGAGCTTAGATGAGAAGGCAAATTTCTTATGAATTAAGAGAAGGTGTTGAGGATATTTACCTTACCGTGGAGCAGAAAAAGAAATAAAAGGTCACTCCTAGTCCGTAATTACACTGAATAATAAAACCAATGAGAACTAAATATTTCAAATATCATACTCTAAAATGAAGTAATCACATACTCCAAATTAGAGAGCTTCATATCCATTTGGCTATTCTGACAAGTAACCTATGTTGATATGTTTCACTGCTGATAATCTGGGAAATAAAAGTAACATGTTTCTAACACAGTAAGTGAAAGTTTAGGAGAAGCTTTGCATACACTTCACATATACCAAGTGGGGAAGTTTTATTATTATTTTTTCCTAGAGAAGGGCAAGCTTCTGAGATAACTTCTGGCTTTGGAAAGCTTTTTATCTTTACAGAAAACAAGACAATGCTCTGAAGTCTGTCCTCCCCATCCTGTTGTCTGTTTTGCATATCAGGTTCTGTTGACATCAGCATTTGATATGGAAATACTTGACCTTGTCTTAAACTAGCCTCTTAGGGGAAGAACTTGAGTTTGCTCTTGTCTTTCCCAGTTCTTTTAGCTCTTAATTCTTTGTTTTGCACACAATCTAGGTCTCTTTTGTTTTCAATGAAATCTCCACCCCTCTTTTTCTTCTCTCCCCTTTAAGTCTTCTTTCCCTTTTCCTTTACATTTCTCACTCCCTGCTTCTTCCTGGCATGAGCTGCCCCCTGAGCACAGGGTGGGGCAGATGGGGCATCTCATCATCTCACCAGGATGAAGCTGGATCCTTGTCAGAATGCCTTATTGTGTGGTACAGCCCAGGAAAGGTATTGCTGACTTAGTGGAAATGCCACATGCCTGGGCTGTCATCTCTTCCCCTGATGATAAGGTAAGAGTTGAAACAGGATGACTTTCATTTTCTATCTAAACACACAAAAGAATTTAGAAGTAAAAAGAAATAGCAATGTAAGCGTAAATAAGCTACCAGGAAACCAGGAGGTAATCTCTGCTACCCTCCCCCACACCTCCTTAAGGTTAACCAGTCACAAAAATATAAACATTCACATCTGCATAGCTTCCAGCTTCTAAATTGTGAACTGTACTTTGTTTGAAGCCTCTTTCCTCGATTTTCCGTCCAGTCTATCCTCCCCACCCACTATCAAGCCCAAGTGTCCAGGCATTTCCCATACAAGTGTTTAAAGAAGACTGGAGGTTTAATTCCCAGCACCCACATGATGGCTCACAAGCATCTGTAACTCCAGTTCCAGGAGCTCAATACCCTCTTCTGACTTCCATGGGCACCAGGTATTCAAGAGGTACCTGGAGCAGGCAAAATTTCATATACATAAAGTAAAATACAGAAAAAAAATATATATATATAAAATTTCCCATAGCTTTACATCACCTATGAGTTAAAACCCACTCCTTGTTCCCACTACCCACCTTCTTCTCTGGTCCTGAGACCCTGAGAATCCCAGAGCACAGAATATGATGGTTGTATGTGTTACCACATAAGCTGTTCATGTTTTCTAACTCTTCAAGCTTTTCTAGATTTCCTAAGGGATCTTCATCTGCTCCTGGGGGGGGGGGGAGGGGTGTGCTCAGGCCTCTCTAGCTTAAATCCTAAGAGTCAGTGAAAGGAGACACATGAGTCTCTCAGGAAGTCCTCTGCAGAGGAACATCCTCGATATTGTGTTTAGAAAGGGAGTGGGTATTGATATGAGAAAGGGTAAAACAGCCCCTTGGGAGTGTGCATACTCTATTCAGTAAAATACAATCTTCACAGTTAACAATAATTTGAGCAAGCCCTTTGGAAGGAGAGTTCATGATTTAGGCCCCATGATTATTCCTTGTCCATCTCAAGTAGGCTTATCCACAGGCCATAATCCCACAAGTTTTCCTATAATTTTTCCTAGGATGTCTCCTTGGTTTTATGGAGAAAAGTGGGTTATCCAGGCTATATTTGAGATTATTTGATTCTATATATGGCTCATCTTTTCCTCACATGGAGTTTTGAAATTTATTTAATTTAATTTTTATTTTTATGCACTTGGAGATAGGGCCTCATGTCTTCCAGGCTGGCCTCAGATTTCTTCTGTTGCTGAGGATAGCCTTTGAGCCACTGATCTTCTTTAGTTCTGGGACAACAGAACTAAATTTATCTAGCAATAATAGCCACCGATACTTAATTAAGCATCATCAGCAGTGGAATCAAAGATCAACCTTTGGAACCTTTGCTCCATCATGAGAGTATTTTTGACAGCTTTACGTGCTAGTTCTCAGTTATTGCTAAGACCACCTGACTACATTTCCACTTGGAGGGACTGATTCAGCTGATGACTGAACTCGAATGTGTACAATGTGTAGTGTAGTTTATAGTGGGTCACAAGAGAGCAGGAGAGAGAGGGAAGAAAGCCAGATGAGCTAATCTACCTTGCATCAAACAGTGGCATTCCATTATCCGTTTTGTTACCAAAAGCTGGGAGGAAAAGGAGAACATTCTGGCAGGCTGAAAACACATACAGGTGACTTTCAGTGAAATAACCCTGTAAAAGCTGACTGATTTCAGGTTGCTGTGTTATGCACAGTGGCTATATAGTAGTACAATACTCCTAAAATGGTCAATTAATTGCTTCTCTACAACTGAATCTTCCAGCTGACCAATTCTTAAATTCTCATTCCCTCTCCTTCTCCCAATTGTATCATGGGGCTTGCTTTCTCATTTCCTACTCCACTTAAGACATCCTTATTTATGTGCTCTGGATCTTCAAAAACTGTCTTATTTCCTTGGAAGCTCTACAATCACAATCCTCTAAAATCAATTCCAAGTTAAGATTTTTGCAATTACATTTAATAAAAAGAAACCCGCCTCTCTCCCAGTTTCAGGAAGTATGTATTTGTTATACACAACAAAACGAGGAAGCTTCAAGGCCTAAACACTGGAGCCCCCAGAAGCAGCAAATGCATTTGGAGTCTTGTCAGTCATAACACACACACTGCTCCAGGCCCCCAATAAACTAAGCCTACTTTGTGTGATCACATGCCTCCTGACCTGCCTCCAGCCACCCTAGCTTTTTAAGATGTTGCAAGGTTCTACCTTTGTTCAGCAGAACCACTGGCACGGTGATGATAGTGACAAGCACAGCGACACCAAGCAGTCCCAGGAGAACCTTCCACGGTGTCTGCAAGCGGATCAGATTGCAAACAATTAGAGGGAAGCCTTTATCCCTCCCCTGTGGAAGAGGGTTGGGATATAGACCCCTTCAGAGGCGGAGAGGTTTGCAGGTGCACTGATAGACTAGTGGGGTTTGAGGTTCACTCAGGCAGAAGCCCTTGAATTTTGGCCCCGAGGAGCATGATCTTGTGATCTTGATGCCTTCTCTCCTCCCACACACCCTTCTGAAGCCAAATGAGGGTGTCCTGTGCGTTCCACGGGTGACTGTCCCCGACCTCCAAGGCTCAGTGCGTGGGTCCCTGTAAGAATACTTCACATATTTAAGAGCGAAGCCAGTGAACGGGACAGGTCGTTCCTTCACCTGTTAGTGTGGCCCCGTGGTTTCCGCCTAATGGCAGCTCCTGGTTGCCTCCAGGAAATCTGGGACAGTTTGGGGAGAATTTGGCCAAACAGCGCCCACAACCCCCGAGCCCGGGGCCAGGGAGGTGCACTCACCTTCATGGTCGGGCGACTCCTTGGAACTGAGCTCTGAGGCTTGAGAGCAGGCAAAAGTCACCGCTCGCAGCGGACGTCCTGCGCCTCTGCTGTGCACGCAGTCACCCTGAGCTGGCCGCCAAGTTTCGCCCGAGTTAAATATTAGTTAGCTCTAGGCGGGCTCACTGTAAAGGCTTCGATGCGCAGTGTGGGCGCAGGGCAACCGAAGGAGCTCGGAAGGACCTCCTAGGCGAGCCAGGGAGTGGCACGCGGGGCCCCCGCGAGTAGGGGGAACACTGGGGACAGCGATCTTCCTTTGATGAAAGGCACATTGCACATTGGGGTTTAACTGCTGCGGCCTTCCGTGGACAAGCGAGGGAGCTGAATTCCAAGAGGGCATGGAGTTTGGCAGGAAACTAACCACCAGTTCTGTCTCTTTCCGTGAGAGGTATGTCATGCTGAGGGAAGGGGTTGAGTGTCCCATGCTATCTGGCTGGCAAAGGGAGAGAAAGGGTGATTGCTCATTTTTGAATGACGTTTCAGATTAATCCTCCCTAGGGAATTTCTACTTATTTTGAGGGCGTCTTTTGTCATCAAGATACGAAAAATAATACCACTACTTCTTCCGTGAAAGTTACTTTTAAGCACTGGCCTGTGGTTTCATTGTGTTATTTTACAGGGAGGAGGATTATGCACAGCAACATTAAGTCACTGCACCAAGTCTCTCAGCCATGAAGTTATGGAGCTTAAGTTAAGAGTGCAGGACATTACTAGAATACTGAAGCCACTTGACTTTAGGCTTCCATGTCTCCACAATTTAGAGAAGTGCATTTCTTTATACATCATCTGCGGTATGCCACACAAACAGACCAAAGTGGGCGCGCGCGCACACGCCTGCACACACACACACACACACACACACACACACACACACACACACACTTTCTCTTAATTATGTCTCCCAAGTGTCCAATCTGTTTCTATCTCCCTCTTATAATACCCGAGGAAGTTGAGTCAAGACTGGAGTCTTGAGCAGGAACTGAGGGGGGAAGTCTAAAAAGGCCTACAGGAAACAGTGCATCTCTCTCTCTCTCTCTCTCTCTCTCTCTCTCTCTCTCTCTCCCTCTCTCTCTCTCTCTTGGGTTTCTTTGTGTAACTCTGACTGTTCTGGACTCACTTTGAGTGGACCAGGCTAGCCTTGAACTCACAGAGATCCACCTGCCTCTGCCTCCTCACAGACAGTTGTGAACTGCCCTGTGGGTGCTGGGATTTGAACCCAGGTCGTTTAGAAGAGCAGTCAGTGCTCTTAACCACTGAACCATCTCTTCAGTCCAGTGAATGGCCAGGCATGGTGGCGCACACCTTTAATAGCAGCCCTCGGGTGACAGAGGCAATGAGATCTTTGTGAGTTCAAGGCCAGCCTGGTCTACAGAGTCCAACACAGCCAGGGCTATTACACAGAGAAACCCTGTAAACAAACAAACCCAAAAACCCAAACAACAGAACAAAACAAAAACAGGACTTACTGGTGTCTATTGCTCTCAGTGGGTGGGGACACTTAACAATGGTTATAACTAAACCAGCTCTGGTCTTAGCCTGTAAGCCTGCACCAAGGGTCATTGAACGAATCTACAGACTAGATCATCTTGCTCTCTGGATAAAATCTTCTGTTTATGCACAATTATTTCCACACTGCACATTTTTTTATGTGTTCATCTTACATCCTTATCGTAGTCACTTCCCTTCCTTCCTTTCTCAGGTTCCCACCCTCTCGCTTTTTTCCTCTATCCCTACTCCCCTACTCCTCAGAAAATAGAGGAGTACCATCCAGTACCATCCTACCCCAGCACATTGAGTCACATCAGGGCTGAACACCTCCTCTTCCACTGTGGCCAAGCACTGCAAACCTTAGGATTGATCCAAAAACATGCATCAGAATCCATGTCAGAGACAGCCCCCAGTCTATTTGCTAGGGGACCCACATAAGGACTAAGCTTCCCTTTGGTTGCATATGTGTTGGGGCATAGGTCCAGTCCATGTATGTTCTTTGATTGGTGCTTTAGTCTCTGTGATCCCCCATGGATCTAGGTTAGTTGACTCTGTTGGTCTTCTTGTAGAATTCTTGTCCCATTCTGGTCCTTCTAGCCTTGCCCCTTCTCTTCCACAACACACCCCATGCTCCACCTAATGCTTGGCAGTGCACATTCCGCACATTTTGAGAAACTTTCATGTATCAGCCTTTTGATGGTGTTTTTAATAAATCTTTCATGATTCAGCTAGTCAACACATTAGCCACCACGTGTGTCTGCATAGATACCTTATCCCATCATTTCTTTTCCCACACAGAATGTTCTGTTCCTTAGGAAGATTTTCTGAATGGGGCTTTGATATAGCAGCTATCTCCCCAAAGCTGCCCCACCACCAGCTTTCTTTGCTAAAGAATGATGCTTCTCCTTCCACTATTCTTTGATTACAGGGGACTCGCCACAAAGCCATTGAGGGAAAGTATCAAGGGAGAGACACTAACACAGTCTGAGAAGGCATGGCAAAATCCAAGTTCTCGGCAACCTGGTTGTTTTTGCCTTGTGGACTCTTGTGGGTTTGTCTCTTCCACAAATATTTCCATCTAACAGTCCAATGTGTTTGCACATGCCAACTTTATTTTTACGAAGACTGGGTAAAATTCTGTGCATTGTGGAGAACTCATTTGTGCAGCTGGTGATATCTCTTCAATAGAGTCTTCAAAACAAGAAGAAGATATATATTTAACCCTTAACTCCAAGACCTTCCAAATTTGGACCTCATATGGAGATAGGTCCTCTGCAAGTTGAAGCATAAGGATTTAATCTAATGTTACTCCTACCTTGACAAAATGGGAAAACAAAGACATACACAGAAGAAAAGTGGCAGAAAGAGACGGAAAGGGAAGATGGTCACCTACAAACCAAAGAGGTCAGTGGATATTTTCTTCACAGCCCTCAAAAGGGACTTTGTGTGTAGAACCCCTTGAGTTCAGACTCCTTGCTTCCAGAACTGGGGGAGGGGGGATTACTAGTTTTTCTTAACCATTCAGCTTGGGGCAGCTAGTCAAGGTAGCTCTAGCAAACTGATGCACTTGGTGTTTCATGGTTGTACCTTCAGCTGCTCCTAGAGCCTGGAAGCAAGATAGTTGCTGAAATTCAAATAGTGAGCAGTAATTTGCCACTGTAGCCACCTTTAAGGGGGTCGTCATTTTCCATTGTAACCATCTTTAAGGGGGTCATCATTTTCTATTGTAACCACCTTTAAGGGGGTCATCATTTGCTTTGTAGCCACCATTTAAGGGGTTATTATTTGCCACTGTAGCCACCTTTAAGGGGTTTGCCCAAGTTTTGGCATAATTAATCATAATAATTGATAGTTAAGAAACTGATGGGAGGTAAATTAACACATACCTTTAATTTTAGTACTGAGGGAGTAGAGGCAGTTGCACGGCCCTGAGTTCAGTGTCATAGTGAGTTCCAGGCTAGCCAGGACTACAGAGTGAGATCCTATCTACAAGAATTAGCAAGGCTGGAGAAATGGCTTATGGATTAAGAACACTTGTTGTTCTTCCAGAGGACCTGAGTTGAGTCCCATGGGAGTTTACAATTTTCTATAACTCAATTCCCAGTGGAGTCAATGTCCTCTTCAGGCTTCTTTGGGTGTCAAGCATGCATGTAGTACAGAGATATACATGCAGACAAACTACTCACACTCATAAAATACAGTTCTAAAACAAAAAGTTGATGAAGATGCTCCTAAACCTGAGGCAGTTCTTATGACTCTATTATTGGACTTGGCTGCTTTGGCCATTTCACACTAAGGACTACATCAATCGGGTCATAAAATTCAAGTTGCAAGGAAATTTGTGTAATAACATAGACTTGTAGAACCCCCTCTCACTCCAAGTTCTATTGGGAAGAAACAGTCCCTAAGATCACTAAGCAAAGGGGTGGATAAGGATACCCAATTACAATGCTCACTGTCTCCAAAATCTTCTATTTTGTGTCGAGGTCCGTCGAGGAGTTCCCAGCTGCAGGACTGTGTCTGGTATCAAGCAAAAAGATGCACCCCTTCACCTGAAGGACTGGACTCAGTCAGGTTCTGGGCAGAAACAGTTTAAACATGGACCAGAAGATCTATACCCTCAGGATGTCTTGAGAGGTGGGAGAAAGGGTTTTCTCCAACCACCAAGTGTCAGCTCTTTCAGCTAAATTGCCAGTGCCTGTCTGGACAGTTTCAAAGCTCCTGGAGAGCGGCCAGGTGGATAGGCAGGTTGTGCAGGAGAGTCAGCAGAAACTCAGTGCCTCTCTCAGTAGGAGCATGAGCCTGGAACAGGCATAGCTCAGCAAACAGTAGCAGTCAGGCAGGAGCTGGTACATCCATGCAAGCCTGGCCCACCAGGCAAGCGGTGCTGATGGCAAACTCTCTATGGCAGGATGAATGCTTCCCTTCCAGGCCCAAAATAGCCAGTCAGGCAGTCATATTGGAGGCATAGAGAAAAAATAGAGTTTATTTCCAGAATCAGGAGCATTGAATAACTTTGGGTAGTGGGGAGGGGTTTTGGAAGTGAATGTGTTTGATTTGCTGGGTATCATCTAATCAGAAGGAAATGAAAGGTAATGCCTAACTAATTCATGGGAAGTAGGGGTGGGGAAAGCTCCAGGTAGGCTGAAGGGCTAGATAAATGTCATTGGCTGAAACTCAAGGCACCAAAAGACCTCATTAGCATGGGGAAGTTGATGGGCAGTTTTCTTATGGGGGAGGATTGCGTGATCAGAGATTTCCTCAAGTGAGAGGAAAGGGGGAAATTGTCTGCTGGAAAAGGAGAGTCTGTACTTTTAACACCGAGCTCAGAGACCATTCCCAGTTAGGTCAGATTTCACAGGCAGTCTCTAGCAGCTGAAGCAGAGGAAGAAATAGATGCCCCCTTACAACCTGTGAAGGGGCAGAGCCCTTTTGATACCTTATTGATCCCAGCAGAAACTATCTCAGATTTACAGCTTCTAGAACTATACTATGGGGAATGTGTGCTATGCAACAGTGGGGTGGTGGAGGGATGAAAGAGGTGAAGGGGTGGGTAGGAGAAACAACAAAAGCAACTTTCCTTTGAAAACTCCATAAGGAAGCCTAATACTTTGTATGCTCATTCAAACAAGCAAATACTATAAGCAAAGCAACTAAGTTTGTGGTCATTTGTGACCACAGCAATAGGGAACTATCAGCAGACTATCAATGGACTACAATGTTGTTTTGTTTCTAGAGATGTATTTTATGTTTTCGGGTATTTGCTTGAATGCTTGTCTGTGCATCATGTGCATGTAGTGTCCGTACAGTCCAGAAGAGGACACCAGATCCCTTGGAACTGGAGTTACAAACAACAGTTGTGAGCTGCCATGTGGTGCTGGGAAATGAACCCAGGTCCTCTGCAAGTGGACTCTTAACTGCTTCTCTTAACTGCTGAGCCATCTATACAGCCACCATAGAGGTATTTAACTCCAGAGAAATTTATATAAACTCAGAGTTGGTATTTAATACTCCAAGAAGGTCTAAGTATACCCCCTTTCATAGGGCAACCCAAATTTTATGTTACTGAAGAAGGCTTGGAAGAGTATCTAATATATATATATAATGCATAGTGATAGCATCCTGATCTTTTCTTGAAATTTTCTTGAAAAGATTTATTTCTTCCAGGCATCCAGGGCCTGTAAGGTTGTGAATCTGAGAGACTACCATGACCCAAGTGTTTTCTCCAAAACTCTTATTGAAATATATTGATATGATAGTGTTAAAAGGTGGGACATTTTTGAAGCGATTAGGTTGTTGGTACACTGCCCTCATGAATATGGATATGGGGCTGTTATTATGGGAGTAGGTTAGAGGTTAGCTCCTATAAGTGGATAATTACAAAAGAAGTGGGTGGGATATTCTGCCCTCTTCCCTGCTCCTACTCTCACCATGTGGGCACCACCATTCTGTGACACAGTGGGGAAGCTATCATCACTTCTCAGTGTCTACAACTGTAAGTCAGCTAAATTTCTGAAGTTTATAATTTATTCAATCTGTGGTATTTTGTTACAATTGCAGAAACTTATGTCAGAATTCTGCCTATCTGACACTGACTTTTTCTAATTGCTTGAGTCAATCCATAACTTAAAATGTTACCATTTACTGATGGCATTAAGTACCTCATTGTGGAGGTTTAGATATTTCCCAATGTCCACACTTAACAATGTATCTCCAAAGTGGTACTACTGTGAGGTACTGGAGTGTTTGGACAATGTGTGTTGTGTTTGTGGGAGGTCTTCATGTCATGGAGGAATGACTTCAAAGAGAATTGTAGGATTCCAATCCTTCCTTTTCAATTTTCTTTCCTAGGAATGAGAGAAGCAATTTTGCTCTGCCCCAATGCTCCCTGCTGTAATACTCTGTTTCAATATAGGTCTAAAACAATAGGACCAATTGACCGTGAATTGAACTCTCCAAAACTGTGAGCCAACAAAAGATTTTCTATCTAAAATTTTAGCATTTCAAGTATTTTGCTATTGTGACAGAATGGTACACTCGGTCATAATGGTGACCAATTTATCATAATTATAATTATAGGCCAGACACTCAAGAAAACCACAATGTCCTTGCAACTATTTTAATATTGGGTGCGTTGGAGAACCTAAATCTTGGAAGTGAAGTAACCTAGAATAAACAACAAAGGAGGCATAAAGCAGAAGAAATAAATTCTACAGGTTTGTTGTTGTTGTTGATGTTTAACAACAAAGCAGAAGTAAAGGAGAAGAAAAAAATGCTACAGGTTTGCTGTTATTGATGACTTTTTGTTTGTTTGTGTTTTGTTTTGTTTGTTTTTTCAGTGCTTTGCCTCTCTGTGGCTGAGCCCAAGAGATACAGAGCCAAAACAGAGAGAATAAAAAACAGTGTTATTTCCATAGGGGTGGCTCCCAAGGAGATGGGGAGCGGCACAAACAGAAATGAACCAAATAAACAGTACAAACCAAGTTAAGGGTTATTGTTTGGTAAACTGGCTCCTTATGGGGAGGGGAAATGTTTCACCTACTCCCCCATCTTTCTCTTCCATTCTTCTCCATTGCTAGTAAAGTGTCTGGGACATTTCAGTAGCCACTGTCATTAAATACATGTAAAAAAAAAAAAAACCCCATCATATTCTTCTGTGTGCTCTTAGGAAATTGTAAGCCCAGAGGCAACAGGATCCTGTTATGGAAAGAGGAAGTAAGGGAAGAGGCTGTCAGGCTGCAGGGGTGGGGGAAAGTGGTTAGTGTGGGACTCATTACTTCTTTTCTTAAATAATGCTTATTTATTACTTCAAGTTACATCTCCATCACAGTCCTCTCTCTCCACCCTTCCCAGTCCCACCGTCTCACCTTCTCCCCTCTCTCCCACCTATCCTACTCCTCTGGAGTGGGTTGCCACTACATATCACCCCCCTCTCAGTTCAACAGTTGTACGAGGGCTAAGAGTTTCCTCTTGCACTGGGGGCCTATATGGCAACTCCATTAGGACAAAATGTCCCACTAACAGGTAACAAGGTCTATGTTACTCTTCCTTTTGGTGTGTTGGTTGTAGGATAGTTATCCTGTACTACATGGCTAAAATCCAATTATAAGTGAATAGATGCCATGTACATCTTTATGAGTCTGGGTTAGCTCATTCAGGATGAGCTTTTCTAGTTCCACCCATTTTACTGCAAATTGCATGATTTCCTTGTTTCTGATAGCTGAGTAGTATTCCATTGTGTAAATGTACCACAGTTTCTTTATCCATTCTTTGGTTAGGGGACATCTGGGTTGTTTCCAGTTTCTAGCTATTACAAATAAAGCTGCTATGAACATAGTTGAGGAGATGTCCTTGTGATTTGGTGAAGAATCGTTTGGATGTTTGCCCAGAAGTGGTATGTCTGGGTCTTGAGGTAGAGCTATTCCAAATTTTTTTTTTTTTGATTTTTCGAGACAGGGTTTCTCTGTGTAACAGCCCTGGCTGTCCTGGACTCGCTTTGTAGACCAGGCTGGCCTCGAACTCACAGAGATCTGCCTGCCTCTGCCTCCCGAATGCTGGGACTAAAGGCGTGCGCCACCACCGCCCGGCTCCAAATTTTTTAAGATATCACCAGATTGATTTCCATAGTGGTTGCACAAGCTTGCACTCCAACCAGCAATGGAGGAGTGTTCCCCTTTCTCCACACCCTCACCAGCATGTGCTGTCATTTGAGTCTTTTTTTAAACGTTTATTTATTACTTCATTAGGTCTCCATTGCCATCCCCTCCCTCCACCCCCTACTCCCTCTCCCACACAGATAAATTGATCAATGGAAAAGAATTGAAGACCTAGAAATAAACAGATTGTAGGATGGTTATCCTATACTATAATGGCTAAAATCCAGTTATAAGTGAATATATGTCATGTGTATCTTTCTGAGTCTGAGGTAGCTCACTCATGATGAGCTTTTCTAGTTCCATTCATTTGGTTGCAAATCGCATGATTTCCATGTTTCTGATAGCTGAGTAGTATTCCATTGTGCAAATGTACCACTGTTTTTTTGTGCATTCTTAAACATAGTACTTGAAGTTCTAGCCAGAGCAATAAGACAATTAAAGGAAACCAAGGGGATACAAATTGGAAAGGAAGAAGTTAAATTATCCCTATTTGCAGACTATATGATAGTATATGTAAGTGACCCCAAAATTACACAAGAGAACTCTTACAGCTGATAGACTCATTCAGCAAGATGGCTGGATACAAAATTAACTCAAAAAAGTCTGTAGCCCTTCTTTACACAAAAGATAAATGGACCAAGAAACAAATTAGGGAAACAACACCCTTCACATTAGTCAAAAGTAATATAAAATACCTGGAGGTAACTCTAACCAAGCAAGTGAAAGACCTGTACAATAAGAAATGCAAGTCCTTGAAGAAAGAAATTGAAGAAGATATCAGAAGATGGAAAGATCTCCCACACTCATGGATAGGTAGGATCAACCATAATAAAAATGGCCATCCTACCAAAAGCAACATACAGATTCAATGCAATTCCCATCAAATACCAACACAATTCTTTACAGACCTCAAAAGAATAACTCTCCACTTCATATGGAAAAACAAAAAACCCAGAATAGCTAAATCAATCCTGTACAATAAAAAAACATCTGAAGGTATCACTACCCCTGATTTCAAGCTATACTACAGAGCAATAGTAATAAAGTCAACATGGTATTGGTATAGAAACTAACAAATTGATCAATGGAATCAAATTGAAGACTCAGAAATAAACCCACACACCTAAGGTCACTTAATTTTTGACATAGAAGCCAAAACCATACAATAGAAAAAGAAAAGCATCTTCAACAAATGGTGCTGGTCTAACTGGATGTCAACATGTAAAAGAGTGCAAATAGACCCATATTTATCACCTTGCACATAACTTAAGTCCAAGGGGATCAAAGATCTTAACATAAATCTGGACACACTAAATCTAATAGAAGAGAAACTGGGGAAAAGCCTGGAACTCATCAGCATAGGTGACAACTTCCTGAACAGAAGATAAATAGCCCTAAGACCAACAATCAATAAATGGGACAAAACTGAAAATCTTCTGTAAGGCAAAGGACACTGTCATTAAAACAAAACAGCAGCCTTCAATATTGGGAAAAGATCTTCACCAACCCCACATCTGATAGAGGGCTAATATCCAAAATCTATAAAGAACTCAATAAATTAAACACCAGCAACCAAGTAACCTAATCAAAAAGTTTGGAACAGATCTAAACAGAGAATTCACAAAAGAGGAATATAAAATGGCCTACAGACACTTGAAAAAATGCTCAACATCCTTAATCATTAGAGAAATGCAACTCAAGATGACTCTGAGATTCCATCTCACTCCTGTCAGAATGGCTAAGATCAAAAACTCAAAAGACAGCATGTGCTGGCGAGGTTGCGGAGAAAAGGGAACACTCCCATATTGCTGGTGGGAGTGAAAACTTGTACAACCACTATGGAAATCAGTTTGGCAATATCTTAGGAAACTTTGAATAGCTCTACCTCAAGGCCCACCCATACCACTCCTGGGTATATATCCAAAAGATTCCTCACCAACTCACAGGGACATCTCATCAACGATGTTCATAGCAGCTTTATTTGTAATAGCTAGAAACTGTAAACAACCAAGATGTCCTTCAACCAAAGAATGGATAAACAAACTGTCATTTGAATTTTTGATCTTAGCCATTCTGACAGGAGTGAGATGGCATCTCATAGTCTTCTTGAGTTGCATTCCTCTTTTGGAGGAATACCTCAATTGATCTATTGGTTTCTGTTCAGGAAGCTGTCACTTGTTCCAATGAGTTCAAGGTTTTTTCCCACTTTCTCCTCTATTAGATTTAGTGTGTTGAGCCTTATGTTAAGGTCTTTGATCCACTTGGACTTGAGTTTTGTACAAGGTGATAAGTATGGGTCTATTTGCATTCTTTTACATCTGGACATCCAGTTGGACCAGAACCATTTGTTGAAGATGTTTTCCTTTTTCCATTGTATGGTTTACACTTATTTGTCAAAAATTAAGTGACTACAGGTATGTGGGTTTATTTCTGGGTCTTCAATTCAATTCCATTGATCAACTGGTCTGATTCTATACCAGTACCATAGGGAGACTTGCCTCCCTTCTGCAGGAAACTCTAGCCCACCTCTAAGAATGAGATCCTGCTGCTCTTGGACCACAAAGCACATGTCCTATGGATCTCAGATCAAAGCTCATCTCTCCTTTGAAGTGCTTAGTAAATACCTGTTAAACTAGTCACCAGCCAGACTCCAGAGACCTTTGTGCTCTTCTTTTGATGGTGTTCTTTAGAAAGTGTGTGGGTTTTTTAATTTGAAGTACTTGCTTGTTTCAAACTCTGCCTTAAGAAATAATTATATGATTCATGAGAAAATACATTAAATCCTTAGAACCCAATTATCCAAAGTGACTGAGCTATGAGGGCAGCCTCTGCTTTGTGTTGTCTGTAAACACATGAGGGTGTGCTGATATGGGAGAAGTTTGTGAGATGTTTATGGATTGGCATTAGGGCTGAGGTGGGTTAGGGAGAGAAATAACAAGGGCTAGTAAACATTGCTGAAAGCAGAGCCCAAATTAGACTTAAAATAAACCTCATATTTGGTAAAGCAGGGATCATCTTCTATTTTAAGTGGTAAGTCACATAATCAGAAAATGATTTACAAGAAGTCTTCATGATTTTGTTGTCCTTTTATGAATAATAAAAATAAGGGAAAATGTATAATACTGATGGAATGAGAAATAAGTCCATCATTTATTTTTAGGAAGAATTGTAGTAAATGCACATGCCATTAAAAATGTATATTTGAGAGACAAGAATAAGATTTTTTGCCATCAACAATCTGTCTGATTCCCAGCATGATGTTGCCCTTTTTCAGCATGCATTCTCAACACACACATATTATTCCTGCATGACCACTATAATCACCTCAGATCTGAGAAGAATGTTTTGTGTGCTGACTCCATATACATGATGGAAATACTGCATTCATTCTGCGAGAACGAACCTCTGAGATGTTAATCCTGAGACACAATGTGTACAAAAACCATATCATATCTGACAATGAGACCCCAGACTTACCACCTTTCATAGAAATCTGCCCAGAATGGTCAGGAGTTATCAAATGACTGTTAGCATCCCTGTCTTTGATCTGTGCTTCCAAATCAGGTGCCATCAGAAATGTTCCTCACACCAGTCTTATACAATGCTGTTTCTAGTTAGTCTACTTCCAGTTTTCATATGCCAGCAGGCTCCATCAGGGAAGACCTGAAGCCTTTTTCATTTTTTCTATTAAAGCTTTCACACACCCCTGCCTGCTTTTAGTGTTGTCAAGTCCCATGTGATGATGGGTGATTCCCATGTGACAGTAAGTTGTGAAAAGGCAAGGTTTGTGTGTTTTCATTTCTGTGTTCTTCATTTATTCCCACAATGAAGAATGAGGGTCCAGCTTCTAGGCATTTTTCTTATATATCTTAAGACACCGTTGATGATACTTCTCTTTCAGCAGAAAGAACAGCTCAACAGCTCATTCTTTAGTCTCTATTTCCATTAATCACCCTAAAAGCCGTGCTTACATTACTGATCCCATTCTTTTATCATTATACTTCCTCCCCCCTTCGTGTGTGTGTCTTTAAATTCTATTTCATGTGTATGAGATTTTTGCCTGTATATATATCTGTGGAGGGCATTGGATCTCCTGGAACTGAAGTTATGATTGGCTATGAGCCATGGTGTTGGTGCTGGAAACTAAATCTGGTCTTTTGCAAATGTAATCTTAACCACTGACCCATCTCTCCAGCCCACCATACTCTTAATAATTCTGATCACACACGCACACCCACACGCACACGCATGCACACGCGCGCGCGTGCGTGTGTGTGTGTGTGTGTGTGTGTGTGTGTGTGTGTATCTTGACCTTTGTTAAAATACTTGGTTAAAAGCCTTCTAAGGCACTCATACAAAAAAAGCACATTACTGAATTTATTAAAAAGTTTATTATTGAGGAGGTCAAGAAGAAAAAGAAATCTATGTTTTGGTGGATACTTTTGAAAATTTCAATAGAAATGTTTCTATCTTTATAGTTAAGGCTTTCTGCTACATCCATCAGCCTAAATGCACGGGGGGGGGTAAACTAAAACTGCCCCCAAGGGAAATTGAAAGATGTCCCATACTCACTGAAGAGCTAGTGTGGCAGGCAGTGTACAGATCTTAAGATGAATCAGGTACATTTCCATTATCAAAGCATTTACAAGTTAACTTACAGTTGTAATTTACCCAAGGTTAGCCAGCAAAACTCAAGACCAAATACCAGGAGTAGTCAGTCTTTGGTGGTCATTGTGAAGTATTTCCTAGGGGTGGGAAAGTGAGAGGATATAGTGCTCCATTTTGAGAGGTAGTCTTTCTGGATCCTTGAAACAAGTGCCTTACCTTCTATTTCCCTTCCAGCTCTTGCTATCTCTTTTTTCAATCTCCTTCCCATGCTGAAGATCCTCTTTTGTAATACTTTATCTTCTTCCAAGACAGGACATCTTCCTCTTTTTCAATATTTTGGAATTGCACTTATTGTGACGAACAACCCTGAGGGAGATAGATAGGATTGCTGGTGCATTTGGCTCTGATGCCCTTCTTGATTCTTAAACCCTGTGCCAAATATACCCTGCACAAACTTCCCTCTCTATACTGAGTTTGTTTTATGGAAATAGTCTCTGGACTTCCTGTCTGTCTTATCTTGCTTCCAGTATGGCAGCCACACTTTATTAATGTTTATGTTTTTAGAAATACCACCAGTGCTGGGTTGAAGTAAATGCAACCAATGTTGTCAACATATAGAGACAACTGCCTCTTCCGATGCTCCATCATGCCACCTGGAAAGCATTGAAATGAAGGAAGTGAAGACTTAACAGTCAGACAAGCTTGGCTCTGCCACTCAGCAATTACATGGCCTTGGCTCTTAAATTTTACAAACTAATTCCCAACGCTGTGGAGGTGTAATGATACCTGAGTCATAACAGCTCATCTTCAGATTTCACATACTTCCAAGCACCAATGCTTTCTTCATGCACTTTCTGGTTGGTATCTCTCTTGTGGATCCGAAGACTCCAGAAGTCCCCACCTGGGTGACTCAGAGAACTATCAAGGACAACTTAATCATGACGAGGATAATTTTCCACTCATCAGATGTAACCCTTTCCTAGAGAACTGCCTGAGCACTGCCCAAGCCAGAAATCAAGCAGATCTCCTTGTCAGGCAGCCCTCCTTCCTCACAGGCAGAGCACTGCTGCATCCCCCAATCCTCCTTCACCTTGGCTCAGTCCTTGCTCTCTCCCAGCCAAGCCAACCCTTTCTGATTGTCCAGTGCTCCACAGGGCAGCCTCTGCTACTGTCCTGCTTAAAACTAGAATCACCTCCTGTAGCAGGATAAAAGTTGTTCAGATTCCTTGAGCCATTGTCTGCCACCTGTCCTCATAGCTCTTCCACCAACCTCAGCTAGGCTTCATTGTCTGACTCTGTTGCTCTGCTCTCTCTTTCTCTATCTCCCTCCCCCCTTTACTCATTCCTTCCTTCTTTTGAGACAGGATCATACATAGCTCAGATCTTCTCAAACATTTTTTAAAACTTTTTGTTGATTCTTTTTGAGTATCACATCATGAACCCCAATCCCACTCATCTCCCTATCCCTCCGTATTTGCCCTCCACCCTTGCAACCTTCTCTCCAAAAGAAAAAAAAAATAATAAAAAAATAGAAAAAAACCTCAACGTGGAAGCTACAGTGTGTCACAGTGTGTTGCACAGTATTCTCTTTTGTCTAAACAGCTTTACTTGCAAATGTTGTTTGCAAGGAGTCATTGGTCTGGTTCAAGGACTCTGGCTTCTACTACACTATCAATAATGGATCCTCCTCTCAGATATCCTCTTATTGCCCTATGTCAAGGAGATTCTTCAGCTTTGGTTCTGCAGGACCTGTTCCTTCACACACTTCAACAGTTCATAGATGGGGTAGATGTTGGGGTGGGCCAACTCAAAGCCCTGGATCTGGGTGGCAGCTGACTTGTTCAGCCAACTAGCTCTCTCACTTTGCTCAGGTGAGGGGCAGGGCCAGCTCTCTGCAGCCTTTGGACATCACCATGGCCTCATGCAGGCAACTCACATCAAGCTGTTCCTCGCCACCCTCACATCTCCAGTTCTGGCTCTTTTCATAGTGCTTAAACTGTTCTGTTTCTTTTTTTCTCCCATCTCTTCACCACACAATTGCTTATCTTAGTGGTGCTTATGTTTGGGTGGGCTTCTGTATGTCTTCCACCTGACTGTGCCTCATGATGGGGAGTGGGGCCTCTAGTAAGAAAAGCTGGCCTTGAACTCATGATCCTCTTGTCTCCACCCTCCAACTTCTTGTACTAAGTCCTGTGAAAATTGTGCAGCTTAAGCTACTTGCATTTTTAAGAACTGAACTGCAGCCTTCAGCCTTTCTTCACATTGCTTCAGAACTTTAATGTACAATGTCTTCCTGCTAGGAATTCTGTTTATTTTGGCTTCAGTAGACATTTAGGAGTCAGGTGTCATGTCCTGTAAAAGGCATGTCCTATTAGGGTGCTTTGCCTCACTGTACCCAGAGAGTCTTGTGCCAGAATAAACACACACACACACTATCAGCAAAGCATCCCTTACTGTCTAAAGTAAGAGCATAATATTAATAAAACTATAACTAGGATTCATGGATGCAGTGTTGTGTTCTAGGTCCAAGCTCTTTGTATGTGATAGTGTTAGGGTCCAGAACATGCTGAAGAAGTCACCCAAACGCAGATAGCATGCAAAAGCAATGAACGTTTATTTTTCTGCAGATATCCAACATCTAACTGATAGTTAAGCAACCTTATCTCTGGGAATGGGAACCTCAAGGCCTTCCTTAATTTTATGGCAGGAGGAAGCCCACCATGGAGTCAGCCTGATTCATTGGTTGGGCTTTCTTGGGGCCCTGGGGTCCTTTAGGGGTCTCAGTTTGGGGCTGCATGGGACCCTTCATTCCCTTCTTGAGAAATGGTCCATCTCAAATCCTTGGGATGTATTGATAGGCTGGTACTGCTGTTGAAGAACCATCAGTTGAACAGTAGAGACCATTTGTTTTACAAACTGGACTAACCTATTGATTACACAGGGCCTGACCATGAAAGGAATTAGAAAGAGAGTTAAGGGCCCAGCTATGGCAGAGAGCAGGGTAGTCATCCAAGGAGACCAATTAACCATTGATTCATACCAATTTTTGGATTGTTCCTATTTCAGTTTTTGTTTTTGTAGGCCCTCTCTGACTAAGGCCATGGATTCCTTGACCACCCCCAGTGATCAACATAGAAAGAAAATTCTTCCCCCAGAGCCTCACATAAGCCTCCTTATTGTAGGAATAACAAGTCTAAGCTCCTTCTGTTCTGTAACACCACCTCAGACAGAGATGTTAAGGATTCTTGTGAGAGACAGACTTTTCTATCCTGGCAATATCTAGGTCTATGGGATCTTGAAGGGTTTTATAGTATTTATTTTGTAACACTAATGCTGAAACCCCTGTACTAGCTCCTGCTACACCCAAGCTTAATAAGACAGACAGGGTTATAACTGAAAAAGGCTCTCTTTTCGCCTGGTAGTTGACATTTTTTTTTCAAAAAGGCAAAAAAATGTCATCTCTCAGGTGATAAATCTTGGAATAAGCTGAACTACTGTGCAGAAATCCTTAGTTTGATTAAGAATCTGGGTATGTAAGTAAGGCATGAAACCAGAGGTGCAGATCCACCAGATGCAGGCCCATCATCTTGTGGTGGAATTAAGAATCCCATACCTGTTGGGACTACAGCATGGGTACAAAGTTGAGAATATTTTGAGGGAGTAGAATATCCTATGCAGAACCTTTTTCCTGTTATTAGCGGTAGTGTTAACCTGGTATTTTCTGGCTATTGCCATCTGCAAGCTATGATTTTGTGGGACACAGAATATTTTCCCATGATAGCTATACCCTCATAATAAGGAAGTCTGACATTTAGGCATAACCAACATCCTTCTGTAAGGTCTGATCTTGAGGCATTTAAGAGCTGGTAAGTAGCTCCTAAGAGCCTCAGGGGTCCTGACAAGGGGAGGTCTGTTCCCCAGGGCAGAGTTGAAAATGGCAAGGCTAAAGAATTAAGATCAGAGGTTGGTGTCTCATCATGAGGCTTGGGTGGATCCATTTTGGGGGCCGCTTGTGGGGGTCCAGGTCTGTCTATTTTTGGGTGGTAATCTAGATCTGGGGGAGGGGTGGGCCTGGCCTGGGTTTTGGTTGAAACTGGCTTTGAATTGGTTTTAATAGTTCCTTATCAGGGCGCAGACTTAATTTTTGTTCAGGGAAATTTGGCGTTTGACTGAGCAGCTGAATATTAATCAGGAAATTGATTGGCCAGCCATTTGTAGCCCCCCACCATGAAAAATATACATGTATTTCCCAGGTTTTTCCAGCATCACAATTTGTCTTTTTATCTAATTCAGTGGATTTAACAATAATGACTGGTGTTCCATCCTGGCAGTTGTATCGTCTGGATCTGTTGCCCCTTAGAGACATAGTGACTAAGTCAGTAGTTACAGGAGGTTTCTAAGAGTTGTATCCTGTGGAAACAGCCCCAAAAGGCACAAAAATAATCTGATGGACCTCCACATTTTTTCCTCTGAGCTTTTGTCATGTTGTGTCCTGGGCAAGCATAGAAATTGCCTTTGGGCTGGCTTGAAGTCCAAATCCCACAATTTAGGATATCTTCTTGTGTCCAATTCAATATCTGGGAACCAGATGCCTGCAAGAACAATGACAGATTTTTGATAGAGGACATCACCCATTTCAACATGGGTGACTATCCATATGAGATTTAGGGGACTGTATGGGGACATTAAGGCCAGTTTTAGGCAGCAAGCAAGCAGAATCAAGAGTGTTGAAGTCATAGCTTTAGTGGGTCAGTGGGGTGTAGTATTGACTTCCACTGCAGTTCTTCTTTAGATGGAATTTTCTCCCATCTTAGCTTCAGTGTTCTGAAGATCTCTGTTCCGGCTAGTTTGATGTGGGAGTGATGTATCCACGTCCAGATTTCATCTACCTTAACAGATGTCGGGGTAGTCAGGATCACAGTATGAGGGCCCTTCCAGCAAGGTCTTATGATTGTGGCATTTGATCCAAACTTCATCATGTTGTTCAAAACAATATGGGTTATCAGGGGGTGCAGATTCATTTATATTTCTAAGGAATGGTCAAAGGCTCTTTTGCATCCAGTTCAGGGCCTGTGAGGACTCACGGAAATGTTGGTTATCTATCTCAGCAAGCAAGTCAGACTGTAAGTTAGGTAAAATGGGTGGGGGTCTGCCATAGAGAATCTCAAAAGAGATAATTCCATAAGTATATGAGATTTTTCTAGCCTTATATAAAGCATAGGGCAGCAGACTCACCCAGTCTCTGCCAGTTTCCAGAGACAATTTAGTTAAGGTTTCTTTAAATGTAAGGTTTGTCCTCTCTACCTGTCCTGAACCTTGGGGAAGATATACACAATGAAATTTCCAATTGATCCCCAAAACATTAACTATTCCTTGGGTTACCTAGGAGATGAAGGCAGGTCCGTTGTCTGACCTGAGCAGAGAAGGGAGGTCATGCCTGGGGTTGATTTCTTCCAGCATTTTCTTGGCTACCACAGTAGCTGTTTCTTGGTGGGGTAAGCTTCTACCCATCCTAAAAAGGTGTCTATAAAAACTAACTTTTAACCATATTTGCCAGATTTTATTTAAGTATAGTCTATTCCTTGGTTTGTACCAGGATGCTGGCCTCATACCCTGGTACCAGTGATAGCTAAGGCTGTGTTTGTTTCATTAATGGCTTGGCAAGTTGGGCAGTGGGGCAGAGTTTTGTCAACTAGCTCTCCCATGTGAAAAACCTCATAGTTAGCTTCTCTGAGTAGTTCCTTTATTTTTCTTGTTCCAAGATAAGTAGTCTAATGAATCTGATGAATCAGTTGTCTAGCAAAGTTCCAGGAGAGAATGATGCAATTGTCAGCTGCATGTAATCATCAATCCTTCCTGTAAATTCCTTGGCACTCTGCCATATCCTGTTTATCATTGTCAGTATATTGGGGCTCTTTAGGCAACTAGGGAGAGAGACACCATGATGAGCAAAGTTGAGGACCCCCAAGCACAGCTTTCTGGGCTGCCATATCCACCCTCCTCCTGTTTCCCTCTGCCTCTAGGGTGTGTGCTTTTTGATATCCTGGACAGTGGACAATAGCCACCTTTAAGGGGAGCCATAGGGATTTCAGCAGTGCCAGAATTTCTTCTTTATTTTTGACTGTTTTTCCTTCTGCTGACAGAAGGCCCCTCTCCTTGTAAATGGCCCCATGTACATGCACAGTGGCAAATGCTTATCTGCTGTCAGTGTAGACATTAGCATTTTTTCCTGTTGTCAGCTGGAGAGCCTTGGTGAGGGCTATCAATTCAACCCATTGGACTGAAGTGCCCAGTGCCGGAGTTTGTGCCCAGAAAGTCTCAATGAGGTCTACCACTGCTGCCCCTGCATACCTAGTGCTGTCCTGGACGAATCTGCTCCAATCAGTGAAGAATACCTATTCTCCATCTGACCCGGGGATGTCTGTCAAGTCAGGCCTCAAGCTCTGAACATGTTGTAACACGATATGGCATTTGTGTTGAATCATTGAGTCTGGGTCCAGCAAGAGGGTTGCTGGGTTGAGAGCTGATGTGAGGCTGGACAGGATGCGGGGTGGGTTGAGGAACAAGGATTGGTAATGTGCTAGCCTGGCATTTGACAGCCAATGGTCAGGTGGGTTCTTTAGAATTCCCTCGATGGCGTGAGAGGAGGTAATCAGCAGTTCCTGACCACAGTAATTTTGTCTGCATCCCTAACTGCCACAATGCAATGCAGAGATAGGGATCAGCCTTGTGCAACCAGGTCCAGTTTCTTTGACAAGTAGGCCACTGGTCTCTTCCATGGGCCCAGGGTCTGAGTGCGGACCCCTTTAGCTATTCCTTTACTCTTGTCCAGATATAGATGGAACGATTTGTAAATGTCAGGTAACTCCAGGGCCGGTGCCTCCAGCAGGGCTTGTTTAAGGCTCTGGAGATCATTGTCCATTTCAGGAGTCTAGTTTAAGTCATTATCTTGGTCCCTGTGGCTTCATATAGGGGCTTAGCAATTTCAGTAAACCCAGGTATTTAGAGTCTACAAAATCCTGCTGATCCCAGTAATTTCCTTATCTGCCTTCAGGTACTAGGAACAGGGATGTTTAAAACAGTCTCTTTTCAGGAAGAGGACAGCATCCGTTGGTCCCCCCCTTGAGAATGTAACCCAGGTTAAGTTACCTTTGATTGGCAGAGTTAGACTTTTTGGCCAATACTTGGAATCCTAAGTGTCTAAATTCTTGTAGCAGGTCCCGAGTGGCATCTCAGCACATCTCCAGCATTGGAGATGCGATAAGGAGGTCATCTAGATTTTGGAGGAGGCTTATCTGGGGGTGGTTACATCTGTATTCACCTAGGTCCTCATGTCGGGCTTCATCGAAGATAGTTGGCGAGTTCTTGAATTCTTGCGGAAGTCCGGTCCAGGTGAGTTGATCATTGAAGCTCCCCTCTGCATTGTATCATTCAAAGGTGAATGAAGGCTGGCTGATAGGTGCCAAGGGCAAACTGAGAAAAGCATCCTTCAAGTTGAAAACAGTGTAGATTATTTGTTCAGGAGGCAGGCAACTCAACAAGGTGTATGGGTTTAGCATAGTGGGGTGCTTGTCTTCCACCTGCTTGTTAACCTCCTTGAGGTCCTGCACAGGTCGATTGTCATTGGAATGGGGTTTCTTTACAGGCAGGAGGGGGATAATCCAGGCTGACTCTCAGGTGACCAGGATTTCAGCCTCCCATAGTCTATTAATGTGCAGGGTGATTCCCACCTTTGCCTCCCAAGGCACTGGGTACTCTTTGACTTTGATTGGGGTGGCCCCAGCTTTTAGCTGTGCAATAATCGGGGCTCAATGTCAAACCAGGCCTACTGGGTTATTTTCAGTCTAGACTCCCGGAATCATCACCAGAAATTCATCTAGTAAGGGGTTCCCATCAGGGTGAGTGGGTTGAGCAAACAACTTGCATTCTTCTTCCAGTGCTAAGGTCAATAAGTGAATGGGATCAGAGGAGTCCATTACTTGCACCCTCTCTGGTCCAAAATGCATCTGGGCCCCCATTTTGGTCAAATGTTTGGTCACTTTTCCCTCCCCAGCAGTGGGTAGGGACATCCTGTAATAACCATGAATGAGTGGGTTACCTGTCCTACTCCCAGGTCCACTGTTCTTCATGTAGTCCTTGGATAGGGTTTAGATCTCATGGCCCCCTGGACCAGTGTCTCTTTATTTGATGGAGGCCCCATTTAGCTGTTTTAATACTGAGTGTTGAGCCCATTTGTCCACTAGAAAGTCTACAGGTTTCTCCTCCACTTTTAGGGTTAGAAAGGGCTTATCGAGGAGCTTTTGAGCCCTGACACCCTCAATCATCAATCTCCTTTATCTTGAGGATCTTGTGTCCTCCTTTTCGCTTTTTCTGGGGACATTAATTTTTTCCAGTGCCTGGTCTTCTTGCAATAGACACACTGGTCTCTTTGTAGGGTCTTATGGTAGTGGAAAGTGGTTGTCTGTTGACTGGCTGATAGGGGCTTACCTCTGCCTTTCCCCTTTGTCAAGAGATGAAGTTGTCAGCATGGCCTCGTTCAACAATGAGGATCTGGGCCAGTCCTTGAGTTTGTCAGTCCACTTGGGTCTTCCTACTGTTGTAGACTTTTTCTGCCATAGTAATTAACTCACCTCTACTCTTGCTGGCGAATCCCTCAAGTCTTTAAAGCTTTCTTCAGATTCTTCAGAAATTCAGATTTCTTCAGGTTAGGCTTGAGTTACAAATGTCATGTTGATTGCAAACTGATGCTCCAATGCCTCTGGGTCAATATGTGTGTATGTTGGATAGGTCTCTAGAAGTCTCTCTAAGTAGTTCCTAGGGAACTCATCCTTTTCCTGTACTATCTCAGTTAACTGAGAGAAATTTATGGGTCTCCTTGTAGCTTCTCGAATCCACCCCATCAGAATCTGGCAGTACTCGAAGTAGCTCCCTACTTGCAACTGTATGATAATCCCAGTTTGGCCTGTTCAGGGGAAAGGCTGAATCGACCTGTTCTGGGGTCTGTGTTCCCAGAACTGATTTCCCAGCCGCCCCCAGAATTCGGTCCCTTTCCTCAGTCGTGAACGGGATCAGCAGAAACTGCTGACAATCATCCCAAGTGGGCTGATATGTCAGCATTATAGAATCCCAAAGGCTAATAAGAGCGGAGGATTTCTCCACGAAGAAGGGTTTTGTGCTCTCTGGTTATACAGGTCACTGGTAGTGAAAGGAACATAGCTCTGGTATTGGTAACCATTTGCATCAGGTGGAGCAGTGGTTCACAGGGGCAGGGCAACTGTGGAGTCTGGCCTATGCTCGCCAAGTGACCAGGTGTACGAAGGACTTCAATCATCATCCCTTCTTCTTGATGGGGTTCCCAATGGCTCCTGACTCTCATCTCTCCTCTCTCCC
Source organism: Lophiomys imhausi (assembly GCA_907164525.1). NCBI lineage: Eukaryota > Metazoa > Chordata > Mammalia > Rodentia > Muridae > Lophiomys > Lophiomys imhausi. The sequence continues at coordinate 13,912,824 of CAJQZJ010032097.1, forward strand.
CATCTTTGTCTCCATTCCTTCCCTTTGTTTCATTTCTGTCCCAGTTCCTCCTTCTAACTTTGTCTCCATTCAGCTTCTCCCCTTTTCTTCCTCTCTGTTCTTGCTTCTCCCTCTCATTTGTGCCTCTTGCTCCCCATCCCTGAGATTCAAAGGGGGCCCTAGGCCACAAGTAGGGAGGCAGGTCTAGGTCATCTTCTGGTGCTGATGGGGGAAGGATGGCCAGTCCTTTGTCTGGCCTCTCCTTCACTAGAAGAAGAGTCATCTGGGGCAGGAGAAGGAAGGGTTTCAACCAGGAGGGGAAGGCTCTCTACCAGAGATTGCCAGGTAAGTATGTAGGACACCTGGTTCAGGTGCCCTGGATCCCCAAAGACTATCTCTTTAGTATGGTGAATTGTGGGGAGGTGGAATGTCCCCTTCTCTGGCCATCCAACTTTGAGAACTGGCCATTAGTTCCTGCAAAAGATGGTTAATTTCCTCAAGCTAGTAACATCAGCCAGTGGCTTAAATTCTTTAAAATGAGACTGGGCGAGAGCCAAGGGAGTGGTCTGTGCTTGGACCATTTTAGTTAATGATAGTCTTCCAACAAGTACAACGATAAAATAACAAGACTTACAGTCAAACAACACTACACAGAAAAACATTCCCAGGAAAGCAAAGACAAAAACCAAAAATTAGGTCGCCTGGAGAACTCCCTTCCCTGCAGTGAGAAAAAATACCACTAGGTAAAATAGTCATCAGGTGAGAACTATCCTGTTCTCTCAAATACTCCAAATGAGAATCTCCATTTTCCAGAACTACTCCCAGTGCGGTGTTATGCAGGGCATCCCCTGACACCTCTCCACCAAGTGGCGAACTCAGTGCATCCACCACACCAAAGGGGCCAAACCGTACAGTCAGGCTGTGTCCAAAACTAAGATCTCCTGCCCCAGATGACTCTTTTTCCAGTGAAGGGGAGGCCAGACAAAGGACTGGCCATCCTTCTTCCATCAGCACCAGAAGATGATGTAGACCTGCCTCCCTACGTGTGGCCCAGGGTCCCCTTTGAATCTCCGAGATGAGGAACAAGAGGCACAAGTGAGAGGGAGAAACCAGAACAGAGATGAAGAAAGGGTAATGTTACACCAACCAACAGAAAAACCAAGATAAAAAATATGATGTGAGGCACCCACACTCAGACTCACCGATCCTCACTGATCGTCAGAGAAGATGAAGGTTCCTGGTTAAACTTTCTACTATGTGAGCAGGACCTTCAGTGTTTCCCAGCCAATGCACCAAATGTTAGGGTCTGAAACGCGCTGAAGAAGTCACCCAAACTTAGATAATATCCAAAAGCAATGGACGTTTATTTTTCTGCAGATATCTAGCATGCAAGTGTTACCAATTAGGCAGACTGGCAATACCAAGACAAGCTCTCAGGCTCTTTTTAAAGGCTTTCAGGGGAATTTGGGGTGGGATGAGGGAAATGTAACATGATTGGAGGATTCCAACTGAAAAGCAAGGTCCAGATGCATGGTCTATTTCCCATTAATCAGTGGTCTCTGTCTAACCGGTATGAGGGTACCGACTAACTGGTAGTTAAGCAATCTTATATCTGGGAATGGGAACCTCGGGGCCTTCCTTAATTTAACAGGAGGAGGAAGCCTGCCATGGAGTCAGCCTGACTCATAGTCTGTACTTCCTTTGGAGGCCCTAGGGTCCTTTGGGGGGGGGTCTCAATTTGGGCTCCCCTGAGGTCCCTCAGTGGTCAATTTTGACTGCCAGCATGACTAGATTAAAAAAGACCTAAGGGTATTAATGAGGCATATCTTCAGGTGTTTTCAGTGGTTTAAACAAGAGAGATTATTCACTTTGAATGTGCATTGTACCATCAGATGGGCTAGGCTACTGGACTGAATAAAAACAGGAAATGGCGACTGCCAACTTAGTTCCAGCCTTTATCTATCTACCTATCTATCTATCATCTATCTGTCTATCTATCTATCATCTATCTATCTATCTATCTATCTATCTATCTATCTATCTATCTATCATCTCTGCTTCCTGTTAGCCCCAAATCTGAGCAAGTTCCTGTTGCCAAAGCTGCAACCTGTTCCTGATGCCATACCTTCCTGATGCCATACCTTCCTTGTCATGAAAGACTCCCCTGAACCACGAGGCAGAACACGCCTCTCCAGTGAGTTGCTTATTCTCAGGTTTTTGGGCGCAATGGTGAGAAAAACCATTAATAAAGTATTATCTCCTTTCATCTACATAACAATACTGTGCAATAGGCAAGACTGTCTGCTCAGTTTTCTACAAGAGGACATTGTGTCACAGAGAGAGGCAGTTTCCCTCCCCCTCATTCTACAGATATTATTTGGACACAGAAGGCTTGATATGGAGCACCAAACAATTATTTATTATCCAGTTAATAACCTCAAAAGTTTTGTGTGTTTACTGACGTCCTTCTGAGACTTGAAATAATGATTGAAACATACTAGCTACTTATTAAGTGTTTCCAGGCTCACTGAATTCATAAATGGTGACTCATTTGTGTCTCTCCTTCCCAAAGGGGAGAGAATGGGTTTTATTTTCCTTCTTCTCAGCATGTAGCCTAGTATGTGGCACATTATAAAAAATGTTAAATCTTAAACCTGTCTCTCTCTTAGTTTTTAATTCATCGCTATTAGAGATCAACCACTTCAAAGACTTGGAAGCCTTGCCTTTGGGCCCTTCTGAGACTTTGCATTTGCTGAGCACACTAGCTGTACTAGATTTCAGCGTGTTGGTTTCAGTGTGTAATGTAGAAAAGAACATCTGGTCAGCTGTTACTTCACAGCTGGAAAAACAGACTTTCTCTGGAGCCAAACAATTCCATATTTCAGAAAAACAGGGAGGAAACCTTTTGCCTCCTGTGACTGTGTGGGTGGAAGGCCTGCCTCATCAAGTTCTTTGAATTCTTTGAGGAAATGAGAACACAAAGCAACATCACACAACATAGAGATACAGGTGGAGGTTATAGAGACACTAAAATGACTGAAATGTTGAAAACTACAACCCACAGGCTAAAAGTAATTGTAGGGATTTTGAAGAGGAAAAGACAGGTGAATCAACATTGCAGAGTACTGAAGGGCTGTGCACAAATGGGATTCCCTTAGGAGAATGGAAGAGAGATGTTCACAGAGGAGAGGAATGGATAGCATGCCTAGACACCTCTTGAGAAGCTGGTACAGGAGAAAGATAATCTTACTAACTTAGAGACAAGACCAAGACTACTCTGAGATTCCATCTAACACATATCAGAATGACTAAGATCAAAAACTCAAATGACAGCACATGCTGGCGAGGTTGTGAAGAAAGGGGAGCCCTCCTCCATTGCTGGTGGGAATGAAAACTTGTACAACCACTATGGAAATCAGTTTGGCATTATCTTAAAAAACTTTGAATAGCTCTACCTCAAGACCCAGCCATACCACTTCTGGGTATACATCCAAATGATTCCTCACCAAATCACAAGGACATCTCATCTATGTTCAATAGCAGCCTTATTTGTAATAGCTAGAAACTGGAAAAAACCCAGATGTCCTTCAACTGACAAATGAATAAAAAAAAAAAATGTGGTACATTTGCACAATAGAATACTTACTACTCAGCTATCAGAAACAAGGAAATCATGCAATTCACAGCCAAATGGATGGAACTAGAATAGCTCATCCTGAGTGAGCTAACCTAGACTCATAAAGATGCACATGGTATCTATTCATTTATAATTGGATTTTAGCCATATAGGACAGGATAGTTATCCTAGAACCAACACACCAAAAAGAACAGGAATATAGACTTTGTTACCTGTTAGTGGGACAATTTGCCCTAGGAGTGCTGCCATTTAGAACCCCAGTGCAAGAGGAAGCTCTTAGCCCTCATATGACTGTTGAACTGAGGGGGGGGGGCTAATATGTAGAGACACCTCACTCTGGAGGAGTGGGATGGGTGGGAAAGGAAGGAGAAGGTGGGAGGATGGAAACAGGAAGGGTGGAAAGAGGGCACTATGATGGAGATGTAACTTGAAGTAATAAATAAACATTTTTAAAAAAGGAAAAAAAACATATAAAAGGAAATCCTCATTTCTATGAGATCCAGGCAGAGAGGAAGGAGAAACAATAGTAGTAGCAGTGTTTCTGAAGAGGGGATGGAACTGGGATGCGCATTGTGTATTTTTCTTTTCCAAATGAACACTTAAAACTTTCAGTGTATGTCTGAAAAATATTTCTTTCTATAGTAGAAGTTGTAAGATTTTGGGGGATTATGTACATAATACTAGACTTAGGTGGTCAATCTTGATCATCTGATGATTGGCATTTGAGAATCATGTCATGGTCCCCAGGCTTTCTTATGACCTTGGTGACTTGCTTCAGGCTGTGCCTCCCTCCCTTTTCTAAGCAACCCCCCCCCCCCGCCCCCAGTAAGCAGTTCTGTAAGGTTTGAAGAGGCCCGGATCTAAGTTCCTCTGAAGGGCATCAGTGGGTCTGTGAGTAACAGTGGAGTCTTCATTTGAATTATTATTGTTGTTATTCCATTTCTAAGGTCTTGCTGTATCATGAATAAAGAAATATATAAAGATAGATTCTAAAGTCAAAAAAGTTTTTGACTAGAGTTGGTTTCCCAGATGGACTACTGTTGAAAGGAGACTATGAGACACATTTATTCAACAGTTTGTTCTGCAGGTGGTGCTTGGGCTATTGGGAAGGGAGGTGTTGTACATATGTATAGCAATAATGGGTATCCTTAGGGAGGAAAGGGCTTATGGGAGATATCTTCTCTTTTTATGCCATTCAAATTCATCATTCCTGCCCAGGAAGAATTTACTCCCTATATGGGCAAGGTAGATATCATATGGTTTCTCTTTGGTAACGCTTCTTTTCAGAGATTTTAAGATCTCAGAATGCACACATGGACAGAAGAAGTCTAGTAATTTAAGATAACTGTATTGCTAAACATAAGCTGCAGTGTTTCATATCAATATTATTCATAGAAGGTATAAATGGTGAGGGGTTTTATCTATGGCCATGTAATACTGGGTATTCTGGGTACAGTTACAAAACTTTGGCCTCTTGGAGGTCTCCACCTTTTTTGTCTAGCCTAATTCTCTCCTTAGAAGCTCAAAGACACTACACATGCACAACTGTTCTTGAAATGCTGTCTGCCTCTCTAGGCCTTGCAGTTATTTTGAAATGAGTAATAAGGCTTCTCACTTTCAAAGAAAGTGAAATTGCCACCTGAATTGGCAAGGTTCTCTGGGCCAAGCCCATAAACTTTTCTTTTTTCCCATGAAGATTCTGAGTTTTCCCCTATTCTTTGCTGATAGACAAATTTCAGACAGCTTTTCCTCCTTATTTTCTTGAAAGACATTGATTAGTAAATAGGTCATTTATATTTAGTGATTTCTCTTTGAAGTTTTATTTAGTTTCAGATAAAGTTTACTTGAAACTATATACAATATTCCAAATAGTTTGTTTATCCAAAGAAACTTTGAAGTTTGTCCAAATAGTTTTACTATTTTTACTATAAAACAAATCAGTCTTTGTTCTAATGAAAATCATAAACATATAGAGTCATAGTTCTGAGACTCTCAGCTACCCAGCCATCCCTGTGAAAGTTCATTCCTGTGGCTTTGTGTAAATTTTTGATTAAGAGTTTAATAGAATATACACTACGTGGACACTGCTTGCTTTAGGTATCCATTAATGACTGGATTCCCATTGCTAATCTCTACTGAAGATAAAAAGGAGGGGCAGGAAAATATAGTAAAGAGTATATTTGAATCATAAGAAATTGATCATTCACCCACACCTTTGATCTACCAAAATGAACAGTTAATATCGTACAACTACTATGTGTAAGGTTTATTCATAAGGCAACACATTCTACATTATGTCAAATATAAATTTGATACTACAATCCTGGCATTCTACAGTTAAGCTTGAAATTTGTTTTAATATACCTTTAAAGTACTATGGTGAACCAATGATGGATGAAAATGATTTTACTGTTCTGCATGCAATAACTAAATATGAGCTAATATTATTGTAGACATATATAATTAAATTATTTACCAGTATTTATAATATGGTTAATTTGTCTGCAATGTTAATGCTTAACCCACCATTATGAATAAACACACAGACACCTGAAGGATTTTAATAGGCCTTAGCCTGAAAATTAGCAATCTTGGTCCATTTAAGCTAGCTCATTCTATTCCCCAAATATGACCTCATATAATATACAGACGTCTCCTGGACTGTTATTCTCCATGCTATGCCAATGTTCCAGGTCATGTGGCATGATCTTCTTCCATCTACTCCATCGTGTGTCTTCTTCTTCCACTCCTGGCTTCTCCTACCCAAGACCCTCTGTCCCAGAGAGTCCTCTGTAGAGTTGCAGGTGACTTCTTTTATGTTCTCAAACAGCAGGAAGAGAATGATGGGTTCTCTCTTCATATTAGTGGACACAATTGAATTCATTCTATCTGTATTCCCCAAACCTCAAGCAGTGGGATCAAGATCTTGACATAAAGTTAGGGAGACATAAACATTTAGCTCATTGCATTATTTGAACACAAAATGTTTTAGAGGCTGGGGAAATGGTTTGGTGAATAAGAGAGTTTGTTATGAAAATGGGAATGTGGGTTCAAATTCTTAGCACCCGTGCAAAAGCTGGGTATGGCCTTGTGTGCATACAGACCCAGCATTGGGGGATGGAGTCAAGAGGATCCTGGGAGCTCTCTGTCAGTAAGTAAGCCCAGCTGAAACAGTGAGCTTTGGTTCAATGAGAGACCCTGTCTTCAAGAACAGAACAAAACACCAAGGTAGAGAATAATAGAGGAAGACACACAACAACCTCCTCCAACATCCCCATGTACTTATATAAACACATGTATACAGGCATGTTTACCTTCATGTACACATACATATCTTCACACTCATCCCCACACAGCACATACATACACACACACATAGACGAATGCATATACCACACACACATATCCCACACGGCACACATGAAATATTTTAAATTTTTACACTGCCATGTACAAGAATAAAATAGCATACAAAAGTAATAAATGTGATTGATAATAAATGTAATTAACAGTTATAATGAGAATTTGAAATAATGAAGCATTTTGTGGTTATGGCTACTGTCCAAAAGTCATCTCCTCATTTTATATTAGGGTTTCAGGTTCACTAATTATTCACAACTCGGAATTAACCAAAACAGTTAACACTCTCTCTCAGCTACCATGGATCTAATAGACAGTCTTAATAAAGGAACTAATTAATATCTTGTGGCATGGGCAGCCTAACAGTATCACTCATCCCAGAATAATCTTATTTCTTTTGGAAAGGAAAAATAAAATCAATACTGTAGAATGGCTACACTTTACCAAGGAAGGTACAACACCAAAGTGACAGGCAGTGACTCTTAGACTTTTCAGAGATAAACACCTTAGGATGTTTGGAGGCCTCATTACTAGATATTTTCCTTTTAAATGTTGAAGGTTTTTAAATGAATTAGCTCTTCTTTGGGGCTTATGAGAGAGACCCAGTTGTCTTTACTGGACAGTGACACCCCATGCAGCACCGCAGAACGGTCTTTATCTATGTCAGTTGTTCGGGATGCTTTCTTCTAGATACAGGGTACCTAGAAGCAGTACCTTCAGGAGAAATTTAACCTTACTGGTAGCTAACCTCCAGCGTATTTTCCCTTCCTCAGACCAATCCCTCGAGTTGATCCTTCCACTTCCTAGTGTACAGTGTTATTTAGGAGGGACACTATTAAGTCAGTGAGCTAATCTTCCACCTTAAGATCCTCATCCACCTCATTTCTACGTCTATCACTTCTCTGTACTCTGCTCAGAGAGAAGCTCTTCAAATAGAGAGGTGTGACCCCTGGCTTATAAGCTCTTTCATATGTTTACACATAAGTTTCTTTGCAGTATCACTTCCATGTCCTCATTATCCCCACTTCTTTCTCCTGTGTGCCAATCAATCATCCTCACCTTCTCACTCAGGACAGCTTCCAGAAGCACCCCTGCAGTGCCTTAAACTTCCAGTTCATGGCTAACCTACTCATTTTAAAGCCTTCACTTAGATATTGCTCCCCAGGATCTGTTTCCGTAGTAACTGCACCCCTCTATCCCTGCATCACTAACCACACTGTCCTCCCATTGCCTTTTTGCTTATCTGAAGCTCACCCTATTCTGCAAGCCTTTTGAGGAAGGGGTCCCCAGTCTGTCTTGATTACTATTGCATTTCCAGCACACACTACCTTACTCAGCATAGATACTAAATACATTCATGCCTATTGAATGAATGAATAAATGAAGGAATAGTCAACACAGAGACACACAGCTATGTTTGGGTATAGCTTCTATCATCAAAGAATATGTGGACTGTTTTACTTGTGGTATGTTAGAAAACTGTGGGGTATAATAAAAATAGCATACTTTTTAATTAGATCTAGGTTAATGTCTCAGCTTTACAATTTACAAGCTGTCAATTTAAGTAATTTATTCAAACTTCCTAAGTCTTGTCATATGAATCAGCATAGAAACAAAACTTGCATACCTCCAGGGTCTCACTGAAGTTAGAAGCATTAGACGTATTCTCTAATGGGCAAAAGTGTGGACTTCTGTCTCATCTACTGCCACTTTGTTTACCTAGTCAGCAGACTAGAGATTATTCTCCCTTATTTATAAGATGGTGAGCTTATACAATTTTAAAGCAACATTGAATGTGACAAGATACTCACATTTACCTAAGATAATATTTACAAACCAGACATGATGGCACATGCCTGTAATTCCAGCTCTGAGGAGGTGAAGACAGGAGGATTGTGAGTGGCCAGCATAATAAGACTTTGTTTCAAAAACAAAAACCAACAGGATATCAAAAGAAAAAAATATGTATACAAGATTTGTAGATCATAGCTATAATTTTTGTATTTATAGAGCATGTCTATAAAATAAATTATCCTATTGTATTAGTAAAGATCAAAGTTAGATTTCAATCTGTGGGTGTAGTTCAGTGATAGAGCACAGTATTACTAGGCTTTGGGTTCCTGTTACAGCTCTGCAAAAATCATTGGATTTTGAGCTAGGCATGAAGGTTCATGCTCTTAATCCCAGTAGTTGGTAAACTGAGACAGTAGGAAAGAGTTTGAGGCCATCCTGGGTTACATAGTGAATTCCAGGCTAGCCAATGCTGCTAAATGAGAGCCTGTTTTAGCCTTCCTCTTCTCCACCCCCATGAAAAGAAAGATTGAAATATACAAAGCTCAACTTGTGCTGTTTAAATTTTGGCTTGCTTTCAATTTCCAAATGACATTACATCAGTGCTTATAATTAATAAACTTAAAAACTTACCTTTTGAGTGAAAATGGAAAAAATAGGAGTTGTATTCATGGTATTCTTATACTTAAAGTAATGGTATACATTATAAAGCCAGTCTTTCCTCTAAATAATTGCAGTAACTGTTAATCAGTGTACACTGTTCCATCAGTGTACAGTGAGTTAAGACATAGGAAGGGAAGGCTTCCAAGCTTTTTTGTGTTGTTATGTTTCCAGAAGTGCATAAACCCTATGGGAGGAAACTGCAGAGTTTCCTCTGGATGGAAATAGATCAGGATGGTCTATTTCCTCAAAATTCCCAACTCAAGGGCTACTCTGGTGTGTTTTCTTTGAAGGCTCAACTGTGGCTAATCACGGCCCAGTGTTTTGATGCTGCTGATTTGACTCCTAAATGAAACTGGATCCTGACAAGAAAGTTCAAGAATTATTGTCAGCTTTTTTGCATAACTTAGAAGCATCTACAAAGGCATATGTACTACTGCCCTGGCAGACATGTACACACGAGCACAGTGTAACACCTCCATCCTCCATGCTTGGCACGTTAGTGTGGATGTTCATTTTTATAGCCGCTAACTTATTAGCTGTGGATTACGTTGTCACTTTGTGTGTTACATTTCCAAGCATAAGAAGTGTGAGCAAGTTCTAAGACATGTGAAATGAAGGATCAGCTCGGGAAAGCTGGTCTTGAAGGCACCAGAGAGGAGAGATAAAGACTTCATCATGTGGTTCATACAGACTGCCAATTCCTTGATTGACAGCTCTCTGTATGGCAAGTCTTGAGGGATTGGGTATTTAAATCTTAATTACAAAAAAGTGTTACAGAATACTAAAAATCATTCAAGGAAATTGGAAGCCTTATAATGTAGCATTCCTCTATTAATCTCTTATACAGAATAAATTTGATTGACAAGATTCATATAAATTCTGTTAAGGAATTTGAGAAATGGAAAAATTGAAGGGAAGAATTTAAACTATGTGCTAGAAATGTACCCTCTTCTGTAAATTAAATTACCCCAAAATTGCATACACAAAAATAAAACAGCCTAAAGTGAACTTGCTCAAAGATATATTCTTAACTGGCCTAAATAACGAAGTCTCATTAACACAATTCAAACAAACAAAAAGACAATACAAATAGCTGCTGTGCTTAGAATGAAAAATTACAGAAACTTACTACAGAACAACAAAGTTAGACTCCAGAAGACAGAATTTAAGAAGCTGCCTAGAAAAAAATAAAATTAAAATTTAATTTTAATTTCAAGAGCACCATTTACAATTGAATTATCTATGCCATGTTCTTATTAATTATTTAATCTTATTAATTATTTAACTCAACAAATACTAGGTAACTAACTTCATCAGAACCTTTTGCCACATGCACAGAATGTAGACATAGTGTGAGCAGAATTAAACTGTTCAGGGAGAAAACACTGCTGAAAACAGACCATAGCATTAAAATCTCATAAAAGCATATGAAGGGCTAGGCGTCTTCTGTTTTTTCAAATATCTGTATGCATTTTACACCTTTTTTTATGCTTTGTTTCTTCCCTGAGAAGGCTAATTCATATGGGCTGCATCAGATGGTCCTGTATTAAACAGGCTTCTTCAGAGGTGTGGAGCAAATATGACACATGTATTTATCTGTCTATTCTTTCTATATTTCTGTCTTATCTATCTACCTGTCTATCATCTATCTATCTACCTTTCTCTATATCTACCTATTATCATCATCTATCTACCTATCATCTACCTATCATCTATCTATCTATCTATCTATCTATCTGTCTGTCTATCTATCTTTCTATCTATCTTCTATCATGTAGCTCTACTTATATACAGAAAGACATTTATTATGATGATTGGCTCATGCAATGGTCTTATGATGTACCGTCTGCACAAAGGAGGTTCCCAGAAGCCAGCAATACAGTTCTGCTCCAAATGCAAGATCCCAAGAATCAAACTAGATGCAGTCATAGGTCCTAGTCCAACTTCTGAAGATGTAAGAAATGAGGACAGAGGTACAAGAACAGGAGAGACTCACAAATCAAATTAGATAGAGAGAAAGCTCTTTCCTCTATTTTTATGTTAGCTCTAAATGCTCAACACTTCAGACAATACCTCATTGTGGAGGGTAACCACTTTTATTTAGCTTATTGATTCTAACACTAGTCTCCCCAAGAAATCCTTTCCCAGTCGCACTTGAAAACAATAGTCAGTCCTGTTAAGCTAGCACATAAAATCAACAATCATAGCTCTTTCCTTTGACTTTTGGTTGGATTCAGCCAGTGGGGCCTTAGCAGCATATCGAAAGAGGAGAGAAATATGAAGGAGGGTGTTAGACAATTCTGATCACAACTTGTATTAGTAAACAAAGTCACAACTCTACTCCATTTACACCCGCAAGCTAACCATTTAGATGCATGTGTTTTCTGAGAAATAAACAGTGAAATCAAAGAATCCTATATGGATTTCCAAAAGGCTTTACAAAGGATGGTCACTAGAGTTGGTCCTTTGGATAAGTAGGGACTTGTAAGGAAATGGGGAAGGATTCAAGAAAGTTTGCACATATGAAAGATGTGTGAAAGGAGGAAGGAAACTGTGTGAGGAGTATTGAGATAAGCCTTATGGAGGCCCATAGGGAATGGCAAGTGAGGCTTTGTAATGGCAAATGGCTCCCAAGGCTCCTCAGCTCCTCGAACAATCCTGATCCACTGTGCACAATGTTGCTCTACTAGGGACTACTAGCACACTAATGAAGTCTCAGTATGGATCCGAGGCTAGGGCTGTGACTGCTTTGTGCTTCTTTACTCAATCCTCCTGAGGTGACCTTCCCACCCTGCATTTCCTTAGAGTTACGTCAACCTGATTGATTGCTATTGGTGCTTGAGGCTAGCATGGGATGATCTGATTGTCCCTTCAAGTATAAAGGCTTTTGCACTGAACAATAAAGTTAGATCTACACCTTCAGTCTGGTCTCTGGAGTCTGATACCTGGGACTCTGCATGAGCTCCATCACCACTCAATCCTCTTCCCCCAGTTCCTGATCCCCACAAAACTGAAATTTTTGAAGTTGACTGTAAAGAGATTTGTCATTAACTTTAATAGAAAGAATAGCAGGTATCTTGGTTAGACAACTTGAACCAATCCAGAGTCACCTGGGAAGAGGAACCCTCCACTGAAGAATTACCTCACTCATATTAGCCTGCAAGAAATTATCTTGATTGATGATTGGTGTGTTTTGTGTTATAATCATGTGCACCTACCACACACTTGCTCACATGAGTTCTTAGGAACTTGTAGAATCCAGAAACATAGAAATTATTTTTTTCCTGACACATTGGATTTATTCAAAGAAAGTAAACAAAGCCTTGGCTGACTTTCCTGTCACATATGTGAGACAAGTCAACTCTGCGTCCATAGGTGCTCCTGTACTTTCAAGCAGCTCTGTGTGCCAAGTTATTCTTCCTCATTTTCCCTCAGGCTCACTATCTTTGGAAGTAGAAGTGGGTAGAAAACCTAGACTGTGGATTCTCTTCCTAGGAAAGAAAGTACCTGAGGAATTTAGATATATCCTGCTAATTACGTTGGCATTTTTGGGAGATAATAACTTAAATCATTTTGAGATGTGCAGCTGAATGCTTTTCATCAGGAAAAAAATAACAAATACTTGTGAGGATGTAGGGAGAGAAGAACTTTTATTCACTGCCAGTGGGAATGTAACCATCTACAGCCACTCTGAAAATCAGTCTAGAGAGTTCCCAAAAACCTACAACTAATAGTACCTATATACCCAGCTATGTTGAGCATATATTCAAAAGATTATGTAGTCCACCACAGAGATATTTGCACCCCTGAGTTTATTGCTAAGGTATTCACAATATTAAGAAAATGGAATTGTTCTATGTGCCAATCAACTGATGGCTGGAGAATGAAAACGAAGTACCTGTACACAATGGGATTTTATTCAAGGAAAAATGAAGTTAGGAAGTGTGCAGGAATATGCATGGGATTGGAAAATGTTAGAGTAAGTGGGGTAACCCAGGCTCAAGAAGGCAAATGCCACATGTTCTCTCTCATATGAGGATCCCAGCTTCTAAGTTTTAGTTATTTGTGTTTATGTGGAAGAGAATGCAGTAGAGGCCATGAGAAAATTGAAGGAGGTAACAGAAAGGAACTGGTGTGAGCATGGCATAGAATGAACCCAAATTGAGTAGGAATGAAAATAACATGAGAACTTTGTTGCTCTTTGTTATAATTTTAAAAATAGAATGAAACTTATCTTATCTTTTCCTACATTTCCTCAAATAACTTGCCCTGTTTTAAAGATACCTTCCCTAAAGATTTAACACTTGCATATTTCATTAAAGGCTTATAGTGAATAATATTTCCATATCCATGAGTGAGGTGGCTAAGATAATAATGCTGTTTATTAAAAGCCAAAGACAGACAGTTTCCTTATGAACATCGTGACAGGCATGGATTAATATTTTCCTTGTTGATGCTGAAAACTTCCCATTGCCCTCTCCTAGAGACAACAATGATGCTATTGATGGTGAGGTATAAGATGATTTTCTAACAACTGGAAAATATGAGTATCCCATAAGTTTGTCACTGGTAGAGATATACTATGGGCAAGGAAGCATCTGCACTGACAAATGCAGTGTGTTGTGGAGCTGAAATGTAAACTGTCCTTTCTCAGACCACATCTGCCTTAGAGAGGATGGCATGGAATGCCTGAGTTGCCCAGACCCCTTTCCCCACACCTAAGCTGGTGAACGGAGAAACAGGAATGAAGCTAGAATAAGGTCAGAGAAATGTCGAAAAATCTCAATCTTGAGACCAAAAACCTTGAATCTTGAGATGGGCAGTAGTAAGGCCCACTCTCTCCCTGTTCCATGCCTGTATACTCTGGGGGATGTAGCCCTGTGACCCCCAACCCCACAATTATCAAGGTAGTCTTGTAGCCTAGCACCTGGAATGCCTCTTCATGCAAATGAGGTATCCCAATACCTTAAGCCTCAACCAATAAAGTAAAAACACCCTGGAAATCCCTTCCTACTCCCCAAGGTTCATATAGCCCTTGTTCACCCCGAAATAAACACACGAGTTATTTCACTGGATATTGTCTAAGTGAACTGTTTTCTGTCTATCACCTAAGAGAGCTGTAACACTGAACTCTCCAGAGAATGCCTTCTCCCCATGGCACACCCAGACAAATTGGGATCCTGCAGACCCCACCTCTTCTGGACTCTGCTTCTTCCTTCCACCCTGGCAGTGGGAGGGGCCTGGACACTCCTAAGGAAGAAGTGGAACACGGAAACACAGGTAACTATCATTGCAGTGAAAACTGGTTATTTAGTTTGGTTTTTGTTTTTGTTTTGTTTTGTTTTCTTTTTCAGAAGTCACTGGAGCTGCTGTTCACATATAGGCAAAACCATGACCGTCTTAGAGTTTCTGTTGATATGAAGAGACACTGTGACCACAGTATCTCTTGTAAGGAAAAAATATTATTTGGGGCTGCCTTATAGTTTCAGAGGTTTAGTCCATTGTCATCATGGCAGTGTGCAGGCAGACATGGTGCTGAGGAGAGCTCTATATCTGGAGCGGCAGGCAGCAGAAAGAGAAAGTGATACTCTGGGCTTGGCTTCAGCTTCTGAAACCTCAAAGCTCACCCCTAGTGACACACTTCCACCCACAAGGTCACACCTACTCCAACAAGGTCACAACTCTTAATAGTGCCAGTCCCCGTGGACCTATGGGGCTATTTTTATAAGCAATGAGTTGATGTCTGATCTTTAATTTAGCTAAAGTGTAAGTATTCTTTTCCATGAGGCTTTCCTAGTGCCCTCTGACTTGGAACTTCAGGAACAGATCCTTCAGGATGCTCCTTTAGCCTTCCAGGTTATCTGTGGAGGTATAAGTTGAAGTTAAGTGAGCTAGAATGAGAGCCCCTTCATGGGCAAAGTATTTTTCTGGCCAAGGCATGAAGCAGACTGGGCCACAGAAGAGCAGCACCCAGTGCTGTGTGCTGGGTTACATCTGCAGCAGCCTGGCAACAGACTCTGAGTCTGGGTAGCAATACCCATGTTGGTTTGAGTTAATGATGGTCAGGTCTATGAAGACTTCCCACAAACTTCCCACCACAGTGAAAGAGGCTGACTTAGGAAGCAGAAAGTACCACAATGCCCACAGTCAAAGTCTTGCTGGTACCCTGGACACTAAACAAGTCCCTCGGGATGGGGTGAACTTATAACCCATATGCTTTCCATTCACTCACACTGCATTCCACTTCCTTTATCCAGTCATCTCAGACTAAATTGAATGACAAGAATAAATGCTCTAATATAAAATATATTTTTTTCTCACATTACATGCCCATTGTACAATGACTCAACTCTGAATACTTTCAGAAAGACCTTACTTCATCCTGGGGCACACATGCCTTCTGGCAGGGGTAAGGTAGAAAAACCTGTTTTAAATGAATTTGATATCAGGGACCAGCCTTGTATTCACACATCAGTAGCCCAAGCCAGTCACATCTCTAAGCCTGGAGGCAAGGTGTAGCAAGGTCAGATCCTCTCTGGCTATGCCAGTACTAAGGACCCTTATCAGAGCTTGTCATGCTATGTAAACTTGAGCAAGTCTCTACACCCACTATGCTTAGTTCTAACTGTGTGTGGGAAGGATTGTAATGACATCATTTCTCCAGAGTCAGAAGCTGGGGTTTGGCATTTCAGAGACAGAATGGAGCCCCTAATTCAAATGCCATATGTGTATAAGAGATGGAAGAACCAAAAAACTATGTCTGAATTGTTGTTCCTCTTTCTTAAATATTATTCCTCAAAGCTGGACAACCATCTCTTTTCAAGTCTTCGTTCAACATGGGATGCAATATAAAACAAACAAACAAATAAACAAATCACCACCAACAACAACAAGAGTGAAAAAACACCCATGCTTTTTAGTAGGTTTAAATAAAGCTTTACTACAAACAATGTGATTTCATTCTTCTTTGTGGATGAATGATAATCAGTCTTGAATATGTATCACAGTTGTTTATGACCATTCAGCTACTGATGAGCACCAGAGTTGATTGCATAACATGGCTATTATACATAATAGCATAATTAATATGGTGTTGGCTGTTATACATAGCACCACAATGAATATGATGTTCTGCCTTTAACTCTTTGGACTGTATATCTAAAAGTGGTATATCTGAATTACATGGCAGTACTACTTTCATCTCTGTGAGGCATCCCCATGCTTCTCTCATGAGGCTTGGAACAATTTATATTCCCAACTACCGTGTATTTTGATTTATTGATAACCATTCTGACTGGCTGATGGGGTTTCAGTGTAGCTTTGCATTTGCTTGATGGGTAAAGATGCTGAATGTGTGTGTGTGTGTGTGTGTGTGTGTGTGTGTGTGCGCGCGTGCGTGTTTAGGCCATTTGCACTTCTTTTGAGAACTGTTTCGTTTTGTCCATTAATTTGCTGGATTTTTTATTCATTTCTAATTCAAGTTTTCTTTTACATGTTCTGGATATTGATATTTGTATCAATAGCTTGTTTGAGCTATGGCTGGCAAATATTTTCTCCCATTCTGTAGGCTACATCTTAATTTTGATAATTGTTTCCTCTGTGGTGCAGACAATACCATATGACTCCCCTCTGTCCATTCTTGCTATTATTTCTGGCTTAGAGTTTTGTTCTGAAGTCTTTCTCCTCTGTTTTCTCTAGCAGCTTCAGGTTTTACATTAGGGTCTTTGAGCCAATTGATTTTTCTATGAGGTGAGATAGGTATTTAGTTTCTGTTTTCCATAAAGAATATTCGATTATCTTGGCACAAGTTTTTAAATCTGCTTTCTTTTGCCAACATATATTTGTGGTCCCCTTATGAAGAATTAAGTGTCTATATCTGCCTGGCTTATTTCTTCCATTTATTGGTCTCTGTGTTGTTTTTGTAACAATACCTTGCTGGTTTTGTTTCTATGGCTCTGTAATAAAGCTGATATCAAGTAGCTCTATCAGATATCAAGTAATGCCTACAATATCACTCTTTTTGCTTAAGATTTCTTTGGCTATTTTCCATCTTTTGTGCTTCCATAAGAATTTTAGGGTTTCTTCCCTGTTAATGTGAAGAATATCATTGTAATTGTGATGAGAACTGCATTTATTTATTGTTAATAGGATTGTCACTGTTTTATATATACATATAAAAGCTACTAATTTTTTGTTGATTTTTATAATTCTGCTCCATTGTTACAAAGTTAATCAGATCTAAGGGTTTGATTATATAGTCTTTAGGATATTTAAGTTGCAGAATTTTATCATCCTTGGTCTTTCACTGCTTGGATCACTTTTATTTCATTCCCTGGCTTTATTGTCAATCTAAGAAATCAAGCATTGTATTGAATAAGAATGGAGAGGGACCCAAGATGGCGGCAGCCTGCACGGACGTATTTTGATTTCGGTGTTACCAATCACAAGGCGGTGAGTGTTGCAGGACGCTGTACAAATGGCTCGACCCCACCTGGATCTCACCCAACTACCCAGGGACTGCTCGGGGTCCCTGGGCAGGATGCTCCCTCCTACTCTCGGACATGCAAGGAAGCCACAAAATCCGGGAATCGGGAACCCCCATCCCCACCAGGAGAGATGCTGGGTAAGTTCCAATCTAATACACAGCAGGCAGATTCTGATCCCACGAAGAGATAATCTCCACCCTGCTGGGCACCCCCCAGGTCTCGCCCAGACGATCCAGCTATCTGGCAAAAGGTTGTGACCCTTGGAAGTGAGCGCAGCTCGGCTGAAAGTGCCTTCAGGCTGCAGATTGCAACCCACTGCAGTGACATCACTGGCCAGTTTTCAGGCCGTGGGAGCGGCAAGGCTATTGGGGATGAAGACAGATTTACCCACCACAGAAGCCAAGCCCGGGAAAACTGCGAGGTATTTGAAACTGTTGTATATCAGAGTTTTTTACTAGTACTGGCCCTTCTGGTGGGGAACCAGAGCTTACTTGTCACAGCTCCACCCCCTGTATTAGTTAGGTCTCCACATAGGAGGCGGGGCTGAATGACTCACCTTATAGGGGTGGAGTAAGGCAACTCAACTCCTACACCAAAGCACCCCCTTTGGACCCAAGTCCAGAAGACAGCTAAAAATTTCCACATGGCCAGAGGCCCCAGACCAAAAAAAAAAAAACCAAAAAAAACAAAAAACAAAAAAAAAGAGCGAAATGACTCCAACAAAAGAAAGCAACACTATTCCATCCAACCTGAACCACCTCACCATAGCTGAAACACATGAAAACGATGACAATTCTACATTATGGAAAGTGATAGAGTCCCTTCAAGAAGAACTTAAATCTATGAAGGAATTCAAAGAAGCCACAATTGCACATATGAAAGCAATGGAAAACACCATTAGAGAACTTCAGAACAAGGTGGCTCACCTTGAACAAGAAAAAGAGAGGGCAATGGAAGACTTCCAGGCAAAGATGAGCAAACTGGAGCAGGAAATGTACAAAACAAATAACATCACTCAAGAAATGGAAATGGAAATGGAAACAATAAAGAAAACACAGTCAAAGTTAAAAATGGAAATGGAGAATCAAGGGAAGAGAACAGGAAGGAACTATGGATTTGAGTACCAAAAATAGGATTCAAGAGATGGAAGAAAGGATCTCAGGCATGGAAGATTCGATGGAAGAAATCAATACAACATCCAAAGAAAATGAGAAAGCTAAAAAATCTCTCACCTACAATATCCAAGAAATCAAAGACTCAATTAAAAGATGGAACCTAAGAATTATAGGCATAGAGGAAAGAGAAGACTCCTGACTCCATGGTCCAGGAAATATCTTCAACAAAATCATAGAAGAAAACTTCCCAAACGTAAAGAAAGAGATGCCTGTAAAAATCCAAGAGGCTTACAGAACACCAAACAGATTAGATCAAAAAAGAAACTCCTCTCACCACATAATAATAGAAACCCCAAATGCAGATAACAAAGAAAGGATATTAAAAGCTGTAAGAGAAAAAGGCCAAGTCACATACAATGACAGACCCATCAGAATTACACCTGACTTCTCCTCAGAAACTTTAAAAGCAAGAAGGGCCTGGACAGATGTCCTACAAGCCCTGAGAGAACATAGGTGCCCAGCCAGACTACTATACCCAGCAAAACTCTCTATCAACATAGATGGAGAAAACAAGATATTCCATGAAAAAATCAAATTCAAACAGTATCTCCCCACAAACCCAGCCCTACAGAAGATTCTAGAAGGAAAATTCCAACACAGAGAAGATAACTACACCCAAGAAAACAGAGGAAAGAGAAACCTCCACAGCAACTAAATAAAAAGAAACACAAGATGACCAGCTATACTAAAATAATGGGAAAAACAACACCTGGTCTCTAATATTCATCAACATCAATGGATTCAACTCACCAAAAAGACACAGACTTACAGACTGGATCCATAAACAAGACCCGTCTTTTTGCTGTATGCAAGAAACACATCTCACTATTGAAGATAAACACTATCTCAGAATAAAGGGTTTGGAAAAGGTTTTCCAAGCAAATGGACCCAGGAAACAAGCTGGAGT
This sequence comes from Lophiomys imhausi, assembly GCA_907164525.1. Lineage (NCBI taxonomy): Eukaryota > Metazoa > Chordata > Mammalia > Rodentia > Muridae > Lophiomys > Lophiomys imhausi. Next base: position 13,932,822 of record CAJQZJ010032097.1, read on the forward strand.
AGCAACCCTAATATCAAACAAAATAGACATCCAATTGAAGTTAATAAAAAAAGACAGAGAAGGGCATTACACACTCGTTAAAGGAAATATCCACCAAGAGGACATCTCAATATTGAACATCTATGCCCCAAATACAAAGGCACCTACATTTATAAAAGAAACGCTTCTAAAACTTAAATCACACATTGATCCAAACACTTTAATAGTGGGAGACTGCAACACCCCACTCACAACTATGGACAAATCATCAAGACAGAAGCCAAACAGAGAAATAATGAGTCTAACAGAGCTCATGAACCAAATGGACCTAACACATATCTACAGAATGTTTCACCCAAACACAAAAGAATTCACCTTCTTCTCAGCACCTCACGGAACCTTCTCCAAAATCAACCATATAGTTGGACACAAAGATAGCCTCAACAGATACAAGAAAATTGAAATAACCCCTTGTATCTTATCAGACCACCATGGAATAAAGCTGGACTTCAATAGCAAAAGAACCAACAGAAAGTCTACACTCACATGGAAATTGAACAACATTGCCAAACTCATTCTATGAGGTCACAGTCACCCTGATTCCTAAACCACACAAAGACCCAACAAAGAAAGAGAACTTCAGACCAATCTCCCTCATGAACATAGATGCAAAAATACTTAATAAAATACTACCAAACCAAATTCAAGAACACATCAAAAGTATCATACACCATGATCAAGTAGGCTTCATCCCAGGAATGCAGGGATGGTTCAACATATGAAAGTCTATCAACGTCATTCACCATATAAACAAGTTGAAAGAAAAAAAAACACATGATAATCTTGCTAGAGGCAGAAAAAGCATTAGACAAAATCCAACACAACTTCATGCTAAAAGTTCTGGAGAGAACCGGCATACAAGGATCATACCTAGAAATAATAAAGGCAATATACAGCAGGCCAGTGGCCAACATTAAATTAAATAGGGAGAAACTTGAAACATTTCCTCTAAACTCAGGGACAAGACAAGGATGTCCACTTTCACCATATCTCTTCAATATAGTACCTGAAATTCTTGCTAGAGCAATAAGACAACTAAAGGAGGTCAAGGGGATAAAAATTGGAAACGAAGAAGTCAAATTATCCCTATTTGCAGATGATATGCTAGTATACCTAAGCAACCCCAAAAATTCCACCAGAGAACTCTTACAGCTGATAAACACCTTCAGCAAAGTGGCTGGATACAAAATTAATTCAAAAAAATCAGAAGCCCTTCTTTATACAACAAACAAATGGGCTGAGAAAGAAATAAGGGAAACAACCCCCTTCACAATAGCCACAAACAACATAAAATACCTGGGGGTAACTCTAACCAAGCAAGTAAAGGACCTATACAACAAGAACTTCTCAAGTCCTTGAAGAAAGAAATGGAAGAGGCTTTTAGAAGATGGAAAGATCTCCCATGCTCGTGGATAGGTAGGATCAGCATAATAAAAATGGCCATCCTACCAAAAGCAATATATAGATTCAATGCAATTCTTATCTAAATACCAACACAATTTTTTATAGACTTGGAAAGAGCTATTCTTGATTTCATATGGAACAACAAAAAGCCCAGAATAGCTAAATCAATCCTGTACAATAAAAAAAACATCTGGAGGTATCACCATCCCAGATTTCAAGCTGTACTACAGAGCAATAGTTGTAAAAACAGCATGGTATTGGTATAGAAACAGACCAGTAGATCAATGGAATCGAATTGAAGATCCAGAAATAGACCCACACACTTATGGCCACCTAATTTTTGACAAAGAAGCCAAAACGGCACAATGGAAGAAGGACAGCATCTTCAACAAATGGTGCTGGTCCAACTGGATGTCCATTTGTAAAAGAATGAAGTTAGACCCATACTTATCACCTTGTACAAAACTTAAGTCCAAGTGGATCAAAGACCTTAACATAAGGCCGGTCACACTAAATCTACTAGAAGAAAAAGTGGGAGAAACCCTCCAACTAATTGGCACAGGAGCCAACTTCCTGAACAGAACACCAACAGCTCAGGACTTGAGATCAACAATCAATAAATGGGACCTCATGAAACTGAAAAGCTTCTGTAAGGCAAAGGACACTCTCATTAGAACAAAACGGCAGCCTACAGACTGGGAAAAAAATCTTCACCAACCCCACACCTGACGGAGGGCTAATATCCAAAATCTACAAAGAACTCAAGAAATTAAATGCCAAGAAACCAAATAATCCAATCAAAAAATGGGGGACAGAGCTAAATAGAAAATTCACAAAGGAGGAATCCCTAATGGCTGAGAGACACTTGAAGAAATGCTCAACATCATTAATCATCAGAGACATGCAACTCAAGATGACTCTGAGATTCCATCTCACACCTGTCAGAATGGCTAAGATCAAAAGCTCAAATGACAGCACATGCTGGCGAGGGTGTGGAGAAAGGGGTACCCTACTCCATTGCTGGTGGGAGTGCAGGCTTGAGCAACCACTATGGAGGTCAGTCTGGCGATATCTTAGAAAACTTGGAATAGTTTTGCCTCAGGAGCCAGCCATACTGCTTCTGGGTATACACCCAAATGCCTCTTCATGGAATCATAAGGAAGTTTCCTCATCTATGTTTATAGCAGCCTTATTTGTAATAGCTAGAAACTGGAAACAACCCAGATGTCCCTCAACTGAAGAATGGGTTGAAAAACTGTGGTACATCTACACAATGGAATATTATTCAGCTACCAGGAACAATGAAATTATGCAATTTGCAGCCAAATGGATGGAACTAGAAAAGCTCATCCTGAGTGAGCTAACCCAGGCTCAGAAGGATGCATATGGCATCTCTTCACTTATACTAGAATTTTAGCTATATAGTAGAAGGTATTGATACTACAACTAACACACCAAAGGGAACTTGGACATAGACTTTTTATTTTTTATTTTTATATTTTTATTTATTATATATATATATATATATATTCATATTTTTTCTATTTTTTATTCTTTTTTATCTGTGTGTCTGCTTATTTGTTTGTTTTTTTTAGTTCTCTCTCCTGGACAATGAGACACTTTTCCCTGGTAGTACTGCCTCGTAGACCCCCAATGAATGAGGAGGCTCTTGGCCCTCATACGACCTCTCAACTGAGATGAGTGACTGTTACATAAGTACACCCCACCCCAGAGAAATGGGATGGAAGGGTTAGGAGGTAAAGAAAAAAAATGAAATGTGATGTTTCGGCCTTTTACTACTAATTGTCACAAACTGTTTAGGATAATTAAGAAATGCAAACTAATAGTTATGCAAGCCGGCCATTTTGTTAGGTACGATGACAGCCTACTATAGCTATTTTCTAAGCTAATCAGAAATAAAGCTGCTAAGAGACAAGCAACATCTTCTTATCCTAATATAAGAGATAGATAGAGCCTCTTCAAAACCTCAAGAGATCTGCAGAATATGGCATTCAAAGATGTTTTTGTAACTTAAAATTTTTATATCGAGACATATCAACTCCTGACAACACCCCTTATTCTACCCCAAGTAGAAGATGAGCATCAAAGAATCTCCAGTGGGAGATGATTGAATTAGTCACAAGCCTATCTCTTGGTAGGAAAAGCCCCTTGCTCCAACTGTAGACAGAATGCTGTCCAAAAAGGACAAAACCTGGAAGCAGGGAAGTCGCCAGCCTAGCTCTGCCAAGACAGGGTAGGGAAGTCTTTCATAACCCGTGCTCTACAATCAATGTCTGTCAGAGAAACGGGGCCAAACAACTGAAGAGCGATGCTGTAATGAATGGAGAGAAAATGGAAACTATCCAGGCAGCCACTGGTATGTCATTTCTTAGTTTTGGAAGCTGCAGTCCCTGCACTTACTATATAATCAGATATATTTATCCCTCTCAGGTCTCTGAGGTGGTTGAAGAACAGATATCTAGAGTCTCATAATTAAATTTTGAGTTGCTTAGGAGTCAAGAGAGTGTTATAGACCTAAGGAGATACTTTTAAAATTGTGTTGCAAGTTAGTATGAATGTTGAGTTAGATATAGAACTTTAAACTCATGGAGATGGTTAGATAGTGGAATGTTAAAGTCAGGTGCCAAATGCATATGGACTGGACATTGGGAATGTACGCTAAGCCATATAACCCTCATAACTGTGGCCTAATTACCTCTGTTGTTTTCTATTGTATTTATTATTATAAGAGAAAGAGCCATTTGTTGGCTTGAAAGGGGAAACTGTAGGGGGAAATAAGATATACCTTAAACTTAAAAAAAAAAAAAAAGGGAAGAGGATGGGGGTTTGAGGGTGGGAGGGTGGGACTGGAAGGGGGAATAGGGAGGGGACTGCGATTGAGATGTAACTTGAAGACATAAAAAATAAAGAAAAAAAAAGAATGGAGAGATTTGATGCCTTGACTCATTTGTATTGAAATATAAAATATATTTCCACACAATATGATATTTACTATGGTTTTCTCATACATAGCTTTTTTATGTTCTGATGTTCCTTCTGTAATGCAGTGATGTATTCTAAATGTTAATTAAATTTTTCCAGAGGCCTGCTTGCTGTCTGTTACTTTGCTTGCTAACCATTGTCTCTGATTGGCTTTACTAAAATGCTGAGGCCTGTGATTGGGCAGAGAGATGGTAGGTGGGGAATGGTTGGCAGGCTCTGGAGGAGCAGAAAGGATCCTGGGAAGAGGAAGCCAGGAAAGGAAGGAGACAAATGGGGTAGATGGAAGAACATCATGCTATATGGCCTGAAACATTGGTATAATGTGAAGAGTAACAGCCCAAGGGAATGTATGTATTTTGGGGTCATATTTGGGGAACAGAATTATAAGCTTAATTAGTTGGGCCAAGACTGCCCAATCCAGGCTAAGGCTTGATAAGAACCATCAGGTGACTGCATGTTTATTTATAATGGCAGGTTAAGGATTAATACCACTGGCCCATTAATGATTATATAAATACTGGTAAATAATTTATTTAATTATTTCTACACTTCTGCTCTTTTTTTTTTTTTACAGAACTTTTAGCATGAAGGATGTCAAATTTTGTGCAAGGTCTTTTCTTCATCCCATGCAATAAATGTGTCATTTACCTCCATGATCCTGCTTATTTGTTGTAATACTTCTTTATCTGTATTCATTAAACCACATTTGTAACCTTGGAGTGAAAGCAACTTGATTGTGATTATGATCCTTTTGGGTTGATAAATTCACTTTGCATGGAATTTTTTTGAAGACTTTTGTGCCTATGTTCATAAAGAAATTGGTCTATAGTTTTCGTGGTGTATACATACCTGGCATTGTGAGGTAATTGCTCTAGAGAACACACATACACTCTGAAAGCCAAATATAAAGTCTGTGTTTCATTCCCACTATTGCATGGGGAACTTGTCTGAATCAAGCAGCACCGAGCCTCACCATTTTTTTTTTTTTTTTGGTTTTTATGTACAAAACCCACTCCCTAGTTGACACACTTCAGTTATCAAGAACAGGTAGCAAGAAGCAACCCTACAGAAGCCAAAAGAGTCCCTACATTTAGGGATTTTTTCAATCCTGGAGCTATGGACTAGGTTTTTGTTGGATTGGGTCTTTGTTCCTGTTTTGGTAGGTGTTGAGGCCTACCTGCTTGGTTGTAAGGCCAGAATGGTGCTTCCAAAATGGGACATTTGTAGTAAAATCTCATGGCCTTTACATAAGAATGAGTTGGGAATTGTTCTTTCCTTTTTTATTTGATATGATAGTTTGAGGAACAAGGCATTTTTCATGTAATTCTGGAAGAATTCAGTAGCAAATCTAAGAAAATACTTCAAGTATTCTTTCTTTGTTGTGTAGCTTTATACATTAAACAAGGCACTGTGTGGAGAGATCTTTTTCTAGTCATATTTATTTGGGGCTCTAAATACTTCTTATACTTAGATGTCTATTTCTTTCCCTAGATGTGCCAAATTCTTTGCTATAGCTTCATTGACTGAGTTTTCTAGGGTTTTTTTTTTCTTCCATATCAGTCCCCTACCCTACTCATCTGATTAAGCAGTCTTAACCCCATAGTTATGCTCCAACAGTCTTGATTGTATTGCTTCTTTTTGTATTGTATTCTTGATTGTATAAATGTATAAATGAGACTTGACTATAAATGTCTCAGTCTCACCTTCAGTTCCCAGTACTCATTCTTCTGTTTGTTGTAGTCTCCTAGAGATACCTCACATTGAATTATTTGGTGTGATTTATTAAAATTTTCACTCCCAAGATTTATTACCCTTCCCCGGTGTCTCTGTGTTTTCATCAGGTCTCTAATGGCTGGATTTTTTCCAGAGTCTTGTATTGACTTATTTAATCCATTATTCTGTTTATTTGAGACCTCTTTGAGATCCCTGACCATTTTTAGTAGTAGATTTTTAAACTCCTTATTTACTAGCTCAATCATTTCAATATCTTTGGATTCAATTATTAAAGAGTGGAGTCATATTGCCTTGTTTGTCATATTTATTGTGTCACTAGACTATAAATTTGTGTGTGTGCTTGTTGAAATGGGTGTTTCTTCTAGCTTTATGGAGAGTCTTTTTAGTGAAGACCCTTCCTTTGAAAACCCAATCTATAAGGACACTCAGAGAAAAAAAAACAAACTGATGTAATAACGACACCACCAAAACAAACCTGATAGAGAAATACAATAAAAAACAACCATGACACTAGTTCACCACCAGCAAACACAGAAAAGAGAGTGGAAAAAAATCAATGAAAAAAATCTACGAAAATCATTAGTAAAGGTAAAGGTAATAACAACAAAACAATGGAAAAAAGAGAAAAAAGAACAAAAAAACAAAAATCTTTAAGAAAAATAAAATTAAGTGAAAGTTAAAAGAGAATAAAAATATGAACATAAAAGGCTAAAAAATGAGAAAATAAGGTAAAACAATGCAATATGTTGGTTTTTAATAGTTTTGTTTCTTTGGTGTTGGTTTTGTTGTTGTGTTTTGTTTTGTTCCGACACAGGCATAGAGAAGCTCCTGGAAGTCCAGGGTGGAAGGTGTGCAGTGAGCTGTGGCTTGCATCTATTGTCCCTTTCTAGTTCCACCTTAACAACTGGTTCTACAAGTGAGCTAAGGACTTGTCAAAGTATGTTGTCAACATTAAAGCTAAGTCCACCTTCAAATTTTCCCTTCTTTGCTCTTGGCCCTAACCAGCGTTCAGCTTTCAGCAGCTTGACCTCCGGAGGCCTCTAGTCTGTGAACTCCGGGACCTAAAGCCAAAGGGTGTTCCATGAGTGTGGTGGAGGGAGGAGGAAGCAAGCAGGGCACTAGTATCTGTACTGGAGATAAAGACCCTAGGGAATTATACTTTGCCTGCCCCTCTCAAGGCTTTCACATCCTGTTGAGCAGGAAATCACCTTGGGAGAGACAAGCCTGCAGGAAACCGTTGATTTGGGAGTGGATCAGAGCTCAGTTACTACTCCCAGCAAGCTCCGCACAGCCTGCAGGCAGCCTGCAAGGTCAAGCATTGCTCCAACTATAAGCTCAGTCCTTTCAAGTTCTGTAATCCACAGATGATGGGCTTGCCCCTTTGCACAGACGGCTGCACTTCAAGCTACTGCATTTCCAGGCCCAGTTTACAGTCAAGGCTCAGCAGCTGCGAGTCTGATTGATCCTCCTCTCAACAACTGTCTCTACTGGGCCTCTTACTGCTATGCCCCACCCAGAAACCATGGTAGTGTATCTCAAAGCGGTTTAGCTAGAGATCATTTCTTGTTTTCAGTTCTCCAGAGTAACTCAGTCTCAACCAACAGGCTATTAAGATGGTGTCTGGTTATCTAGTATTCTGGAACGGCGGCGAGGGGAGGCGGGGGTGTGTAATTTCAAGAGATTTCTCCTTCCATGCTGACCTGCCAAGCAAGAAAGATCTCTGTCATATTAAACCCCTGCCCTGTCCCAGATTCATGGCCTGAGAACACTGGGTTTTTCACAAGCTAGGCCAGGACTGTTAGTCTGTAGTCATCAGGGAGTTCTTCTGCCTGTCTTTGTGGTTGTGGCTTTAGGTTCCCCTGCCAGGCAGTCAGTTAAACAGGACACAGCTTCCTACTTTTCTCCACCTTGCCAGTTTCCCAGTGCTTTGTAACTGCCATCTATCTCTTTCTTGAGTCCTGATACCTCATTCACTGACCTCTGGGTCCCCCAGCTCTTCTCCAAGTGAAGCTGCTTGTACATAGGGAAAGGTGTCTTGTCAAAATTTGATTTTTTTTTCCTTGTTTCATTTCCAAACAGAAAAAAAAGTTGTGCTACATAGAAAAAGATAACCTGTGAGCCTTCCCATTGGGCTTTCTGCCTCTGTCCTTTTCCTCCTAATGAGAAGCTTGGTCAAAATTATTGGCTACTTTTCTTAGTTTCCAAAGAGATTCTGCTACGGCCCGAGTCATAAGGAGAGGGTGACTTAGAATTTAGATAAGAAACAGTGGATAGAGTTCAAGGGTAGGGAGGGAATAATGACAAGAAGCCTGCGGGGGGAGATAAAAAAAAAGAAAATTCCTGTAAAATGGTGTGCCTAGAGCAGTGATTCTCAACCTGTGGGTCTAGACCCCTTTGTGGTCACATATCAGATATCCTACATATCAGATATTTACATTATGATTCCTAACAGTAGCAAAATTACAGTGATGAAGTAGCAATGAAATAATTTTATTTCATGTGGGGTCACCATCACCACATCATGAGGAAGTATATTAAAAGGTCACAGCATTAGGAAGGTTGAGAACCTTTGTTTTAGAGGGTGAAAGCAAGAAAGTTCCAGGGGTTTTAGGAACAGAAACTCTTGAGAGATATAACACATAAGGAATTTATTTTTAAATCTGGTGAGATTGTGTCTGGCTATAAGTAATGTTAATAATTGCTGAAGAAGTTGCATGATCAACAGCATTTGGCAGGTGTCCCTCTTTTTCTTTCCTTACTATTGGTACAGTCTCTCAGGCACCAAAATAGGTGTTTCAGCTCTAGTCAAATCATTTACATTATTGCTACATGAAGGAAAGGACAGAGGACGTATGCGGGTGCCATTTTAGATGCTTCCCAGGGATGACTCTGATACTTTTCACTTAAAATCGTTGCTGACTATCTATTTACATGGCTCCAGCTAGGCAAAGTCTTGCTTGATTCTAGGTGAGTGTCCCGGTGAAGGAGAGGTTCTTCTGGAGGAGAAGAATGGACACGGAGTGAATGGATAACAGACATCTCAAGAAAAGAATAGGAATTAAAGGGTTAAATACTCTAAACTCCACTTGAGAAATGAAGTGAATAGTTTGAGTTAAAATCTTGATCTGTACTGTATTTTATTGCCTATGACATAGAAATGAGGTTCAGACACAAGAGTCATATAGTTCATTATTCATCTTGTTGCTACAGTGGTCATTGGGCATCTATTTTGGGTAGCTACTCTACACTTCTCCCACTGAAATACTTTCTCTTCCCCTATATACCTACTTGAGAGAAAGGAAAGCAATTTGTCTCTGCCATTGCTTAAAAACGTTGCACTTTCTAATGGATGGCCTTGAATTCTCACTTTCAAATTCTGTGATATAGTTTTTAATCGTATTTACCCTTTCGCTTTCTTTTCACATTTTAGAAGATGAGGACAACTTCTCCTAGTGCTAAATGAAGGGTTAGTACACAGGCCTTAATCCTAGCATTTAGTAGGCAGAGGCAGGTAGATCTCTATGAATTCAAAGTCTGCCTAGTCTACATAGTGAAGTCTAGGCCCACCAGGCTACATGATCATACCTTGTCTCAAAAGCAAAACAAAATCACCAAAAATAAATACTGGTGCTCTAGAGCTATTTCAGGGACCAGATGCTGCTGCTGCTACAATTTTGTTAGAAGTGTTAAATACTACCTATGTCAAAGCATTGTGTGTGTGTGTGCGTGTGTGTTACAGAAATGATGCTCTAAATTGGGCCAGTGACTCAATTCTTAGACTCATTATTGTCCGAGATACCCTTTCTACTCATAGAATAATTTAGGAAATGTCCTGTTGCTTCAGTAGACTCTTTCAAAGTTTTTGTTCTTGAGACGAAGGAATGTCATCTCCAGCCATCTTGAAGGCTTTGTTTTTACTTTTCCCAAGTCTCATTATAGAATGTCATGAGTACTTCTCATTTTACGGTAGTTTTAGAAAGCCTAAGTCCCAGACATGAATATAAAAATTAACTTCTCACTTCCCTTGAATGATGTTCATTATACATGATAAAGATAAAATAACAAAGCAATACATTTGATTACAGTAAATTTGGAGAAGCATAAAGAAAAAAATCTTGCTCATATTCATAGGATTCTTTCAAGTCTTATGTATATGAGTTTATATGCATAGAAACATATATGTGCATATATATGTGTGTGTTTTAAGAAAAAAAGAATAGGCTATAAACATACAGTGTTTTGCCTTCTGCAATCTAATTGAACATTTTCCACTTTAAAAGACTCTTTGAAGTGTAGGTAGGTTTTTTGTTTGTTAGTTTGTTTGTTTGTTCTGTTTTGTTTTTAACTGCTGCCTAGTATTTAATTAGAGAAAACTACTTGTGTTAGTCAGGGTTTTAGTGCTGTGAAGAAATGCCATGACCATGGCAGCTCTTTTAAAGGAAAATATTTAATTGGGACTGGCTTATAGTTTCTGAGGTTTAATCCATTATCCATTATCATCATTGTGGGAAACATGGTGACTTGTAGGCAGACATGGTGCTAGAGAAGGAACAGAGAGTTCTACATATTGATTCACAGGCAGCAGAAAGAGTCTGTGTACTCCACTGGGCATAGATTGACATAGGAGACCTCAAAGCGCTCTCCCCCACCCCGCATGACACACTTCTTTCAGCAAGGCCATACCTACTCCAACAAGGCCACACCTTCTAATAGTACCACTCCCTGAGGGCCAAGCATTCAAACACATGAGTCTAAGGTACCATTCCTATTTAAACCACCAGACTATTATTCTCTCCAACAGTGGCTTTAGGTTTTGTTGTTTGGTATTTAAAGATGAAATCACTTTCACAAACACAGGCAAAGCCAAAACCAATAATCAGATTAGTCTCAGCTTTATCAACCATTCTGAGGTTCTGGAGTTTAGACACCACCCTTGTTGTGTCCTATCTAGGTTCTAAAGACAGCTTCCAAGAAACTATTCTATCCTGCATGCATAGCTTTGGTCATGTCTCTCCTCAAGGATCTGGCCTTGTCCTCTGTAGCTGTTAAAAGTTCAATAGATGTATGGCTCTGTGATTTCTAGGGCAAGGTCATAAAAGGCCTTGTACTTTTTACTTTGTAGGAATTTAGGAGACATCTAACTACATAGGGCTGCTGCCTTTAAGCCTAATTAGTCATGTGCATCGTGTTCACAGTCTTTTCCCAATGAACAGTGGGAAAAAGAGGGAAAGAAAGAAGGAACAGAGGGAGAGTGAGATAAAAGAGAGAATGTGTGGATAACTAGCTGTTTCCAAACATTCCAGTATGAAAAAACAAGCCAACTTGAACATCCAGACCAGCTAAGCGTCTGTATCATACTAGAGCCAGTCACTGTGTAGTTAACCCTAAGTGTGTTGTTCACAGCTTCTCTCTTTGACCTTAGAAAAACTAACTTAGAGGAGCTTTCTGTTTTGGCTTGCTGTTACAGTTCATTGCTTGCTGGGTTTAATGCTTTTAGGTCAAGGCAAGTGTCCTCAGACAGTGCCACCACATGGGGACCAAATGTTCAGTTACTGAAGTCAATGGAACTTTTCTTTTCTTTCTTTCTTTTTTTTTTTTTTTTTTCAGACAGGGTTCCTATGTGTATCCCTGGCTGTCCGGGACTCACTTTGTAGACCAAGCAAGCCTTGAACTCACAGAGATCCACCTGCCTCTGCCTCCTGAGCATTGGGAGTAAAGACATACAACACCTCACTTGGGTCTGAGTCTTTGAATTACATATTCAAATCCTAACTTTCCTATTCTGGCTTCCAAAGTCTCATGACTACTTTCTGATACAAATTACATTCATTCTCAGAGTCTTAGCAATTGTTCAAAAGTCCTCGTGAAAAGGTTATTCTTGGACTCAAGGCATGGAGGACATTAAAAAAAAAAAAAAAGGAAGTAGATGCTTTGAGGATTATAATGACAGAGTGAACATTCCCACATTCCCAAATAAAAAGGCAGGCATGAGGACAGAGAGAGGAAGAGTGGGAGCAATGTGAGATTGAAATTCATCAGCACAAACGTTAAGTTGTCAGGTCTGTGGTTGGTATCTGGGGGACACAATGGTGTGATATGTGCTCCACAGGGCTTGGGCATGCCTTCCCCGTGGCTTTACTGGAGTCAGCCTAGAAAACCAATCTCTTGGGTTAGCTATTGCTTCTCGATTTCCTCAGAGAATGGTCATGTTCCAGGCATCTCTAATGACATAGCCTTTTGGGGACTTGTCTGCCATATATTGTCCAGCATCACAAATTTTCCATGACATATGTAGTGGTTTGAATGAGAATGGCCCCCATTGGGTTATATATTTGAATACTAGGTCCCCAGATGGTAGAACTGTTTGAGGAGGGTTAGGAGCTGTGCCCCTATTGGAAGATGTGTGTTACTGGGGGTGGGCCTTGAAGCTTCAAAAGACTCATGTCATTCCCATTTGTAAATTTGCCTCCTGCTTATGGTCTGAGATATATGATCTCAGCCATTCCTACTGCCTTGCCTTTACTATGCCATCATGGACTTTACCCCTGTGAAACTGGAAGCCCACTTAAACACTTTCCTTTATAAGTTTTCTTGGTCAGGTTGTTTTATCACAGTAATAGAAAAATAACTAATACACTATGCAAGTGGAGACCTACATACGTGATCCCATTACTAAAGCATTCTTAATGCCAGTGAGACTGGCATCATCATCTTCTCTTGATTCAAGAAATAGTCAGATCCCCTTGGAACATGGTTAAAAGTACTCGGGTGGTTGCACATGAGTGTGGTGAAACGATTACTGAGGAAACACCTGCTTGTGTAACCCTGTGGGAGCAGAGCACACTGAAGGAACTGTTAACTGAAGGATAACTCTTGAAGGAGTTAATCTCTTATGCCTTTGCAATGTGGGGAATAAGGGTTTCCTGATGCTTCAGAGGCCCCCAAGTCATCTTTATTACTGTCTTAGTGAGAAGTACTTTGTTTCCTTTTTTATGCTTGATTTTAAATGCACATTTTTACTTGGCATACTCCGGCCACAGAAGCAGTGTGCTTCACTATAACATTCCGTATATGCTCACACTTCACTTCTATACTCATCTACAATTATGCTTTCTTACCTTCTTCCTTTCTGTCTCCTTCCACATGCCTCATAGGCCCCTTTACTTTCATCTTCGTTCCCCCTCTAAGTGCCATATTTGAGAGAAAGCATGAGTCTTAGCGTCTTCTGTTTCTGTGATAAAATACCAAGACAAAAGCATCTGAAGGGAGAGGAGGCTTCTTTGGGCTCAGAGTCCATCATGATAGGGAAGACATGGCAGCAGGCAGGGAAATAGCCATCCTGGATGGTTACTTTGGAATAGGAAGTGAGGCTGGCTCTAAAGCTTCAAGGCTTGACCCTAGTGACTGACTCATTTCATCCAGGGAGAGAGGCTTCACTTCTTATAGTTTCCCACAAACAGCATCACCATTTGGGGACTGAGTGTCCCAGCCTGTGAACTTATGGCTACTTCACATTCAAAGCAGAAAAACACATGCTTGAGTGTCTCTGTGAGATTACTTCATTTCACATGATGTCATCTCCCTTTTCATCCATTGTCCTGCAAACATAAGTCTGTTCTTTACGGTTGAAAAAAAACTTCACTGTTCATATATACACATTGTCTTCCCCCATGCATCTGTTCACAGAGATCTTGTTTGTTTCCCTGCCATGACTCTTGTATTGGGTTCCTTTTCCATGGCTCTAATATCTCCAACCACAATGAATTTTTTTTCCCTCTCAAAGCATGGTTTTCCTGTGTTCATTCTCCACTCTCTTGTAGCTAAAAGGGTTTTGTTTGTTTGTTTGTTTGTTTGTTTGTTTGTTTTTAGGGACGAGTAAAGGCAGGGAAGGAAAAACAAGAAGAGGAGGAACAGGTCACTTTCCTGTGCCTTGTATTCTTTTCAAGAAAGAAAACTTCACAAAACCACAAATAGGGCACTCCTTTCTCTCATGCTTTCTTTCTCCTCTTCTTTTCCTTTGTAAAAAACTTTCCAAAGTGTAAATAAAGAGCACCTTCCATGGATGCTGGAGCACAAGAGAAGGGATGTTCACCATCCTGTGAGATGTAGAGGGAAGATGGAACTTTGGCAGAGGTAAAGCAATCCTTGTAGTGCCCTGAGCCAGAAGGTATGGGAATCTTTAGGCATGGGCATCATTGCATTGGGACTACAGAATCAAAGGTCCCTCTGCTGGGACTAATCAGCCAGTAACCAATGTGCAAAGCCAGACTGGGACAAAGGTACAGCAAGGTTCTGTTATTTGTCTTTCAGATTCCTTTGTGCAGGAGTTCCAGGGTTTGCACAGTGAAGCTGTTCAGTGTCCTGTGTTCATAAACATACCATCTAGAGTGCTGGCTCTCAGTCTTCCTAATGCTGTGACTCTTTAATACAGTTCTTTATGGTGTGGCAATCCCCAGTCATACAATACCGTTGCTGTAGAGCACGCCACGTTCTGTGCTCTTTGATGTCAGAATCCCTTTAAATGTTAGTGCAAGCTCAAGACTGGCTCTCTCATGCTAGAGAGGATTCACTACTACACCAAACGTGTGAGATCTTTAAAGGCATGGCAAGCAGAAATATCCTGGGAACACCTACAATGCATTCTAGAGACCATTCTACTGAGGGCAACTTGAGAAGACATTACAAGCAGCATCAATTGGAGACTTCCATAGAAAAGACATGAAACACACGAAATATGGCTGGTCTGTGCAGGTTGCTGCCAAATATGTAATCCACAAAGGATGAGACTCTTCTCAAAGTTGCTATCAAGGCCTAGTTGCTTGCTGTGCCCTGTGGGAGATTACTGGAGAGCCTCTTTCTTGCTTTATTTATTTATTTTTAACTAACTTACTTCTGATTTCTGATTTCAGCTTTCAGCATTCTTTGCTCAAATCATCCTCTTTAAACAGGCATCCCACTGACAACCCTTTGTTCTCTCAGAGACTGTGGGTCCTGAGAGGCTTTCCACAGCATGTGCTACTTGGCTCACCTTGGTGCAGAGTCGAATTTGCCTTGTACAACTTGAAAGGCCCTTTGTGTGGGTGTTGGTTTCTTAAATGTGGAGTGGTCCATCTTATTATCACATCTAGTTTGTTTTTAAATCGAATGTTTTGCTATCACACTCACTAAAACCATCCAAAGAATGTCTTCCTCTCCAAAAAACAATTAAGAAAAGCCATCCCAGGTATCCATTATGCAGGGAGAAGGGGAGGGTTCATGATGCAATTTGGTGTCTGAGAGCTGTTATCCCTGTTCAGTTCTTGTCCTTGGGCCCATAAGGCATAATATTCACCTAACAACCACCTTGATAGTCTACTTCTGGAGGGTCAAACATGAAAAATTCATTGGTAAAATAATAAGGTAATGTAAATAATTGATAGTGAATGAAGTATCAGGCCGAACCCCAGAGCCATAGTTTATAGTTTGGGATACTCTGTCATCCTTACAATATGTGTTGCTATTGGCATACATATTAATGCACCTTGGGGTGTGGCTTGAGAAACGTTGTCACGAGCAAAGGGGATTCCTGCAATTTACTTAGCTGACTTTTAATTTAAGAATTCAGCAACTCAAGACAACTCTGAGATTCCATCTCATACCTGTCAGAATGGCTAAGATCAAAAACTCAAATGACAGCACATGCTGGTGAGGGTGGGGAGAAAGGGGAACCCTCCTCCATTGCTGATGGGAGTGCAGGCTTGAACAACCACTATGGAAGTCAATTTGTTGATATCTTAGAAAACTTGGAATAGCTCTTCCTCAAGACCCAGCCATATCACTTCTGGGTATATACATCCAAACAATTCCTCACCAAACCACAAGGACATCCCCTCATCTATGTTCAAAGCAGCCTTATTTGTAATAGCTAGAAACTGGAAACAACCCAGATGTTCAACTGATGAATGTATAAAAAAAGTTGTGGTACATTTACACAATGGAATACCACTCAGTTATCAGAAACAAGGAAATCATGCAATTTGCTGCCAAATGGATGGAAATAGAAAAGCTCATCCTGGGTGAGCTAACCCAGACTCAGAAAGATGCACATGGCATCTATTCACTTATATTATAATTGGATTTTAGCCATATAGTATGGCATAACTATCCTACAACCAACAGACCAAAAGAAACAGGAAAATAGACTTTGTTACCTGTTAGTGGGACACTTTGCCTTAATGGTGCTGCCATGTAGGTTCCCAGTGCAAGAAGAAGCTCTTAGCCCTCATATGATTGCTGAACTGGGGGTGGGTGGGGCTGATATGTAGGGACACCCCACTCCAGATGAGAAGGATAGGTGGGATAGGGGAGAGAGGGTAGGAGGATGGGTCCAGGAGGGGTGGAAAGAGGGCTCTGTGATGGAGATGTAACTTGAAGTAATAGCTTAATAGCTAAACATGAAGAAGAAGAAGAAGAAGAAGAAGAAGAAGAAGAAGAAGAAGAGGAAGAGGAAGAGGAAGAGGAAGAGGAAGAGGAAGAGGAAGAGGAAGAGGAAGAGGAAGAGGAAGAAGAATAATTCTGATAGGTGTCAACTATATCAGTTCTACTGGGGAGCCTTTTTTGTTTGTTTGTTTGTTTGTTTTTTTCTTTATTTTTTGATTCTGTACCAGTGTGTTTCTATGATACCACTTACCATGGAGCAGGGTGCTTGAGTTTCCTGTCTGCTGCCTGCCAGTTGCTTTGAAGAAGTCACAAATGGACAAATGTGGAACACTGGAAGAACTCTGGAACAGTAGTGTAATGCCAGGACTTCTCCCAAGTAATGGCTATGGTGTTGCTCATCTTGCAAGCTGTCAAAGAGGAAAAAAAAAGTTGATAAGTCATGTCATTTTATTTCACAATCATATCTGGGTGGTTACATGGAGCTGAAGATTGTCAAAATATTCCAAAATATTTTAAAACTGTTTCTACTTATTTACCTTTAGGAGGCCAATATCTTAGAATATTCACTAGCAAGCAGGTCATCTTTCTGTTGTTTCTTAAACCTTGGTTTGGGGTTTTCTGGCCAGGAATTTATATTTCCTTGTAACTCATTTCTTTTCCTACTTTGTAACATCCTAGCAGTAAGAATGGTCCCTTAGGGAACCAAAAATGTATTTTAATAACCTTTCTTTATGATCATGCTCGGTTTAGTTCAGGGAAAAAGAAAACATGGTTCAGGGAAAAAGAAAAGGGTGGGAAAAAATAACTCGTGAGCTTAAAAAACATTATTCTACAAGATTCCTTTGGGCAATACACTCTTTTTTCCATTTTTCATTTTCATTTTTATTATGGTTTATGTTTCTCAAATAATCAGTATATGGCTTAATATAAAAAAGAAGGTTATGAGAATTTAAAGTTTATTTGAAAGCTGGATAACAAAAAATAAGGAACATTTTAAGTATTTGAGAATATTTACATTCTTAGAGAGTATGCATAATGTAAGCTAATATTTACATGCCTCTGAGGTGGTTCCCGCATTGATATAGATATGAAAGTAAAGTCAGGAGAACATGACTTTAGTTAGAACAGCCAAACTAGATGACTAACAAGAACGGAAAAGATAATTCAACAAGTTCTGTGAGGAATAAATTCACTATGGTAAGAAAACTGTTTAGTTTGAGAACATTCCTACATTTTCAAAATAGCTCATCACATCATTTTGTATAATGGATGAGTTTCTTTCAGTGGTCATGGTTTCATAATTTGTAAAACCTAACAAAAAAAGCCTAACCTTCTAGTTAGAGTTTTTATTTTTATACTTCTTTTCTAGAATGCTGTGGCATATTAAATTGCATTTGGTTGAACATTTTAAGTTCCATGAGATACTGTTCCCAAAGACACTCAAATAAGCAGGCAGAAAGGACACAGTCACAGGCTTCCTGCATCCATAAAGTCAGAAGGATTGTGTGTGATTACAGAACGCATCATGACTCTTTACTAATGGAAACAGGGTTTCACCAGTCAGAGGTTTGGGTCCCAGGCTCCTGTTTCATAGAAACCCTGACGTAAGTGATAGATAAGTTCTGAATCCAGGCTCCGGAGGGTTTTAATAAATGCATTTCCTGGAAGGGTGACCTTAAATCTGAACTGGGGACCATTCTCACTGGTGAGTGTGACTGGTAGTCTGCCTCAGTGTTGTGTAGTCTCAATGAGTCCCCAGTCCTGAGAGTTAAACTCAGAGACTTACGTGGATGCAACTGAGGTTTGTGACTGGTATGTGCCTCAAAGACAGCCAGAAGCAATGGCCCAGGAGGGGCATGGGACTCTGTGGCTAGTGGGTTGCAATGAATGTAGTTTAGAGAAGTGGACTTTTTTGCCGATGGTGGAGAGGGCACTGGTGTTATTGTAAGAGATATAGGAGATGTTCTCACAGAAGAGAGAGGGCTGGTATGTCATAATTACAATTGTGTTATTTTAGTTTCTGTGGCTGGATATCAACTTCAAAACACAGTGGCAGACAGAAAAACAAACATAAACAACAACAAAACACTTATTCATAGATTCTTTGGACAGGGCGTAGTAAAGATTTGTTTTTTAATTTTATTTATATTATTTATTTATTTTGGAATCTATTTAAATTTTAGATTTCTTTCACAAGGCTGGATGGCCAAAGTTTGCTTGCTCACTCACATGGACAGTAGTTAGTGCTGGTGGTAAAAGAGTAATTCAAGGGTGTTCTGTGCACTGAATGTTCCTGCCCCACAAGTATAACTCAGCCTCCAAAGTACATGTACAAATGGGGCATATACAAATGGGGCTTTTAGGGGGTAGTGGGACAATAAGGGAAGAGCAGTTATGAAAGGATCAATGCTCTTATAAAGAAGCAGTCCTTTACCCTTTCTCCCTATGACAGAACATGGCAAGAAGATGGCTGTCTGTAAAACAGAAATTGAGTTCTCAATGGAACCTGACCCAGGGGGCACCTTGATATAAGCCATTAACATCAGAACTGTGAAAAATAAATGTGTGTTGTTCGGCCACTCTTTTTATGACATTCTCTTTCAATAGCCTTCACTGGCAGACAGTTAGTTATCAACTGGGATCCCTAGCACTGAGTTTCCAGGGTCAGAGAACTAAGCAGGAACCGGCTTTGTGACCTGTAACCTCTGCAGCTACACAGGTTCCGTAGGCAGAGAGAGAGGGGGACCCTGAGCTGGTCACTGGCTTAGAAATCTTAATTATGAATAAACTCAATTTCACATTGAACCGGGTTCCACTAATTATATAACTAAGAAAGAAAGGGGAAGAATGAGGAAGGGGAGATGAGGGACGGGGAGAAGAGGGGAGGGAAGGAGGGGGCAAGGGAAGGAGAGAACTACTTAGAAGCTATATCGACTTTTTCTTTTTAACCATATCTAGGAAGTCGGGCAGCATTACTTATAGTACACTGAAATTTGTTAGAAGTGCATGCTTGAGGTATTCCATATTCAGAGGGAAGAGAATAGATTATGCTGCTTGATGGAAGGATGTCAAGGCTCTGGGAGAATATGTGGGAACATAAATATTGCTATGGCCATTTTTGGAAAATACAATCTGCCACACATGCTCTGTATGTATTTCTGCAGGTGCCACCTACTGGGTTAGTTTTTATTTTGTTTCTTGTGTAATAGAGTTTTAAAATTAAAACTAGAGACTGAGGCACCAAGATAGAATTGATGTGGTATTGCATAGCTAGATCACAGCATACGCAACTTTCTTTCTGTGACTTGAGTCTCTACAACTACTTACAAAGTGGGAAATAGTGTGAAGATAGACATCAAGAGGTTATTGTTGGAAAGAGCATTTCTCCCATTCTAGTTTGTCCAAAGCTTAGTAACAAGACATGAAAGACCCGGGGGGAGGGAAGTCCCCTCACCCGATGCTCGGGATATCACGGCCTCCCCAAAACTCACAAGAGACCATCTTGATGCAATTGCAAGAGGTTTATTTCGGGGGGGGGGGCTCAGTGCACTGAGGGCGCCACTCCTATCCCACGCAGGGGTAGGAGCCGCGACCCCCAGTTGTCCGAGAGTAATGATTTTATAGAGGAGCACCACAGATTAAAGGGGTGGGGGAAATCACAAGTGGAAAGTACCAACTCATTCTTTAGTTAATTAGCAGGAAACACACCCTATACTTGTTTTTCTCAGGAATGAACCTAATCTTATTTTGCTATCTACTTTGTGGTCAGCCAGTTCCTGAAACCCAGGGCCCATGACTCGATTGACCTTCATTCTTGGTTCCACCCTTTTTATGGTCAGCTAAGTTCCAGGAACCACCTGGCAGCTGGCCTGGCTCTACTGCCGACTTAGGGGGTCTTTTAATAATTTTCATTCCCTTCAGACACTTCTGTGAATGTACTTGGAGGGTCTTGAATCATGTTTCCCATAGTTGGGATACCCAGAGGATTAGAACCTGACATGCTTTAGAGAGTCAGAGTATAAGGACAAAAGGGTAAAGGGATACTGCAGAAGAGATGTGGTTCAGGGACAGAGCCCTTGCCTAGTAAGTGTGAAACCCTGAGTTCAACCCTTAAAACTGTAAGATAGAAAGTGCTATGTTTAATTTTATAAAAAATTCTTCTCTTACTAAACTTCTATTAATTTGTTGAATTCATTGTTTTATACTGTTATGATTTCAACTTCTAGGAGTATTGGCATTTTAAAGAATAAATTTATCAATAGACCAAGCAAGGTAGGAGACTCTGTGGCTCACCAAACCCATTATAAGGGCTTCAGTAGACTTCAACACATCAGTGAGCAATTTTTTCTCCAAACCCAAACTGGAAACCCCAGAAGCCTTTCAGAGGGAAGGGCCTGTTCTAACAGGCCCAGGGCAACCTCAGAGGGTAGGGACCATTCTTATGGGTCTAGGACAATCTCCCAGGAGAGAGGAAGAGAGGGGATGAGAAAACTGCTTTTCTCATGCAGATGAAGATGCATACATTAAATGTCAAATCCAGGAGGGCTGGCAGGCTGGAGTACTTCTAGCTCCAGAATTCAAAGGGCAGAGAGATATTTCCTATAATGTACAGGGCATTTGAGTGAGTGAGTCAGTGTGAATTGGTTCTGCATTTGGTGCCTACTATCCTAGAAAGATGAAGAACCAGATGCCAGGAGCTAAAATTGATGGCAGGTAATAAAAAAAAATGCTACAGACAGATTCACAGGTGCCCCTGAAAGGGATGCCCAGCTAGTCTGCTTTGTCAGGACGGAGGTATATTCCATGTGGAAGTAGAACCTGTAGAACATAATTAAGTCATAAAGGTGAGACCTTTATGGGAATAATGAACACATTTCAGTGAATCGTGAAGTCTAAAATGGGGATATGTCCTCACAATCCAAGATGGTCAGCTTCCTGTCCTTCCCCTTCCACAGTCAGATGCATCCATCTGGGATCAGAGGTCCTGTCCAGCAGAGACCCTGCAGGATACTCATGGACGTTCCCATGAAGGACAAACACTTGCCAGGCTCAGAATACTGAAAGCTATTCCTAAAAGGACATTTCTTAGGTACTTCTGCATTTGGCTTTAGCTCAGAAACTGACCAGTAAGCTTCAAAGTAGCTTCTGGAAGTCAGAACAGAAATCACAAGGTGGAGAGAGTAAGTCACCACAGTGAAGAGGATCATCAAAGGGCAGGAAGAAGTCCAGTGAAGAATTGTTCCAGCTTCTTACTGTGTAAGGGTGTAACTCTTCTGCTGCTGAAGCAACTGGAGGACCATGTAATCCTGGTCTGTAACTCAAGTATAAACTCAGGTGAAGTTCTGGAATGTGATCAGACGTTTAATCATCAGCAAAGGAATATCAACTACAGTGCATATGAGTAGATAGGGAGTAAGTAGATCATGTAATTTTTGTTTGTCACTGGGCATAGCTGTCCAATGCCTGTCATAATGTAGCCTTAAAGCATTTGTGATCCGACAAGTCACGAACAGCAAGTCAGGACAAAAAAAATCAAAATGTTGACTATTTTATTTTACCGGCAAGGGATTATGCATTTCCATGAACTATTTAAAATCCTTTAGATGAAATCCTACACTTCTCATCCCTTGCTCAGTCACCTATGCCTAAGTATTAAGTTCAATATTTTCCTCTTTCCTACATGGGACAAGCAACTCTAGGAGGCAATGCCAAATCTCCCACAGAGACTGGAGTTTCAGTTAATCTACGGGTTGAGAGAAACCCCAGCTTCTCTCCTTGCCACCATGCACCTCAGTCAAGTAAGTCCCATGCGGATGGAGATGACTGCCTTAAACATCAAATCCAGTCAGGGTAGAGTACTTTTAGATCCAGAAATAAAAGGATAGAGAAGTATTGTCTGTAATGTATGGGCTCCTTCCATGTGTGCTCAGTGTAGGTCACCCGCCTCTTGAATTCTGCCACACAACAGTGTCTCTTAATACGTGATACTACCAGCTAGCCCTCAGCTCATTCATGCCTGGACCTCAGTCCCAAACTCTAAGCTCCTGACTTCTTGGACCAAGACATCTGATGCTTCTCACTCTGCTGCCAAGGATTTCTGTTTGGGGACTTGACTACTGCTGTTATCCTTCTTGGTTGTCTTGGGTCTGGGTTTTAGCCTCTACTCTGCTAAGGTGCTGCATAACCTTAAACATCATTTTAACTCATGAAACCTCAGTTTCCTCATTCACACAATTGGAATTAAAACAAAGATATTGTAAACAAATAAGAGAATAGACTCATGTGACAGCACCTTGTTAAAAACTATAACATGTACAATGGATGTATGTGTGATGTTAGTATTAATATAATCTGGTTGCCTAGGTCTCTGGTCTTCAGGACCCACAGAGTAAATGCCAACATCCATCTGCTCTCTGGAGTATTTGTAGAGACAGTGTCTTCCTGCTGGGTTAAACAAAGGCCAGCTACTCTCTTTCAATCCCAGGTGTGCCTCCCTCCTATGGCCTTCTCTGTTGGAGTACTTTTCTCTCTGGCGTAACCTCTTAGTAACTACAGAAACCTGTAAAATTCCAGTTCAGCCAATGCTTCTCTCCTTTCTTCCCTTGGAGCTGTCACAGAGGATAATCAGGACAGCAAAGTGTTCTGGCAGCCAAGTAAAGACTGTTTTTAAGGATGGAGAGAGGAACTCTGGAAAATGCTGCCAACATCTTAAGGAAGGTAAGACCTAGGTATTGATCATTGGGTTTGGCAATGCGGAAGCTGCTGATAAAATGGGGACAGGATGTTTTTAGCGTAGGTTCAAACTAGAGCCAGCAGCGATTGCTAACTTAGAGTCAGGCAGGTACAGGCAGCTCTTGCAAGGATAATAGCTGGAGAGAAATAGAAGAAAATTTGTTAAATCAGGTAGAGAAATAAAAATGGAGAGATCATTGCTGAAAGAGTAGAAATGGAGAAGGGACATTTCTCTAGTTATGGCTTAAGTAGGTCAGAGAAGATGGGCTGGGCTGGGACCCACCCTGGAGGCTGGTCCTGGGAGACACAGATAACTCAGCCACAGTATTTTCAGGGAAGTGAAATACTTGAGCACACAAGTAAATGGGCGGAGGATTACCTTAGTTAATTACAGAGGAGGCCAAAGTATCAGTTACGAATGAGGCATTGGAATCTGAAGGCAAGAAATAGTCACACATGACAGTGGGTTAGTTAACAATGGGGGACATCTGGTGCAATGGCTGGGCAGCATTACTCCCCATCTTCATATTCACAATCTTGCCCTTGAATTGGTATCGTCAGTGCATTTTCTCTAGATATGTTCATCCTTATCAGTGCAGGCAGAGAGAGCAGAATGTTGAGTTTAACCAGTCAAGTGTTATTCAGTTTAGTTCAAAGACAGCAAAGAAGCCGAGGACAAATGTAATCTTGGTAGTGGGAAGGGTGAGGAGTTCAGGAAAAATTAATGAAAATCCCAAAGGTTCCATTAATTGGCGAGGAGATGATTGCAGGATAAAGGGATTGTGGGTTTAGATGTGTATAGGGTATAGGAATTGAACTAAAGAAATATATTTCTTTGTATAAATAATTATAATATATATTCTAATATAAATAATATTAATAGTTAGAAAAGTAAATAAAACAGATAATGGAGCCTTGCAGTTATGGTCAGAATCAAAGAACATATTCATGGAAATGAGTGGTCACGTGTGTGTGTGTGTGTGTGTGTGTGTGTGTGTGTGTGTGTGTGTGTGT
>CAJQZJ010032097.1:13957176-14005963 GCA_907164525.1 Lophiomys imhausi
TGTGTGTGTGTGTGTGTGTGTGTGTGTGTGTGTGTGTGTGTGTGTGTCTTATATCTTGCTTCTTCCAAGAGAGGCATTGAAAAGCATCATATGCAGGGACACAGACTCACCAAGAAGCTAGAGGGCAGTAGGATTAGAAAGTATGATACATAAGTATCTTTAAAGAAAACAAGGAGTAACCGAGTAGATGGTGGCAGCAATGAGCGAGTGAAGATGTGGGTGAGATCCACCAGCCTCAGTCCCCCTAGCATGATGGCGAGATCCAGCCTAGTGTGCTCCCTTAGGGTGATGTCAGCAGATGGGTTATGAAGAATCATTGCTTTTATTCTCAAAATTATGTTTCAATTTTAGCTAAATATATTAGAAAAGAAGCAGCAGAAGGAAGACTGTGGATTGATTATAATTCAGTTAACACTGAATTTAATAACAATCTCAAAGTAAAGCCTAGAAACCTCTGGGTTTCCCTAACTGGTTTTTTTTTTTTTTTTTGAGCATCAGTATTTTCATAATAATATGAAGATGTCATTTGGTGCTGTTTACCCTTTTATCTTGTGGGTACAGTGAAGATTTCTAGAATCTGCTTAGAATGACCCCAAGGATTGAGTGCAGAAGCAAATGCAAGAATACAACTACTTCCCAGCCAGGAAGAAATCAGAGATGCCAGATGCCGTTAAACAAGACGATATCTATCTGTATTTTATCTGTTTTAGAAAAGATTTTTTTCACATAAAATTATTGCTTATGTTAACTTACAATGGAGCAATTCTTGTAACTTAAACAATTATCAAGTTTTTTTAAATTTAGAATATGTTAAACACAAACATGTATTGCCTATATAAATATAATACTAGTATTTATGAGAACAAAGGGTCCCTTACATCAAAAAAAAATGTAAGAACCTCTGATTTTTACTACTTGCTGGGAGAGGAAGGCTTTCACAAGGAGAGACTGGGAGGTCAGATAGAAGGCAGAGCAGAGATCTGCGGAGACCTTCAGATTGTGGCTTGCAGGTGAGATCTCCTCTCAGGGTAGTTGCTGGGAACATGTATACAAAGGTATCAAAAAGTCCTTTTTTCTCTCAGCAACTTTCTTAGCCTGGACAACATGAAGAGTATTCATTTAATAAGTGATTATTCTGAAAAATTGAACAATAAATTATATTAGAAATATAGTCTATATTAGAAAACAGTGTATTTTTGCAATCTCCATGAAGTCTAATTGTTAGAAAGCCTTTGAAGTTTGTTTCTTTTCTTTGAGTATGAACACAATATATATCACTATAGAAAATGTACAGAAATCTTAAGTCTTAGAAACATGAATTTTATTTCCCAGAGATGAGTCAGCATATGTATTTCTATTTTAAACAAAGTTGTGACTATTACTAAAGTTATTACTTTAAGCCTACTAAAGTTCTTAACCCCTTTTAACGATTGTTTTTTGGTTTGTTAATCATTAGGCATCATTATGTACATGGAGTAAAATATTTCCTTTGAGTTATACAAACAAATATAAACTGCAATTGCACATGAACAGTCAGTCGTCCCATGTTATCTGTTTTTATAATGAATTTTTTGGCACGCCCTTCCCAAGTTTTAATTTATTTTATACGCATTCACTCCTGCAAAAATGCATATGTATACTATTGATTCAAAAGTGTTAATTTTATTACTGAAAATATATGATAAAGTTATAACTTCCTCTAAAATTGTATGTATTTTATTATTCTCGCTATTGTTAAATTTATTGAAAGTTTAAAAAAATTTGTCTTTTACTTTCTTTTTTTAACATAATTAAATGAAGCTAGATTTTTTTTTTGGAAACTTATAAGAAATAAATTATATTGAAATGACGATATCATTGAAGAAAATGATAGAGATAGCAATATTGAAATGCACTGTAAAACAAGAAAAAATAAAGCAGTATGGTTTTATAATTAAGATCTAGAAAAAAAAAAGAAAGAAAAAAAGAAACTCCTGGGAAATATAGACTAGCATATCCTCAAGTGGTGTTTAAGTATAGTTTCACCAATAAGCAGCAACACTGATAAATTTTCAATAAGTGTTGCAAAATATCATAGGCTTTTTTTTTCCTTTCTTTCTTTTTTTCCTTTCTTTTTTTTTTTTTTTTTTTTTTGGAAACAACACAAATTCTTTTTCTAAAAAAGCTAGTTTAGGGAGATAAAATTGGAAGAAAAGATGTATGGTGCCATCTAGTGTTTATCTATATAACTGCATTCATACTGTTCGATGTTTCCATTGGCAAAAATTAAAATTGTTCCATGATTTGAGGAATGTAAACCATTTATTAATAACCTATTTCATACAGGCTTCTTCAGCACTAATTTAAGAAAAGTTTAATTTTAGTGCCGTTAAGATGATTGTTAGGTCCTCAGAGATTAAGATGGCCTATGTAATTATCTGAAGTTAACGTACAAGAAATTACAGTTCCAGGCATTTACATAAACAAGCATGCCAACCTGTCATACTTTTTTTAGTAGCACAATGAAACAAAAGAACAATTTGAATAAAAGTACGCTGATTGAAAATTCATATATGGGAGCAGAACCTGCCAGCCCTTATAAATTCTGAATAAAGAATATAATTTCAGAAACCTGTTTTCTGGATTGAAGTGCCTATGGAGGCTTGGCACTTGCCCTGGGCTGTGTGGCCAAGTAGTTCCCGGACTCACTTGAGACTGGAACTTTCCTCCTAGTCTCCAGGTAGGAGCTACAGTGCCTGTGACCACCACCTCACTAGCCATCTCCACACTTCTGTCTGCCTCTCTCCCGATCCAACAAACCAAAGTTGCTAATTGGCACAGGAACTGATCTGCAAAGCAGCCCTTCCGTTTCAGGGAACAAGCCCACCCTCTCCAGTGCATGCCTGCAGCAATAACTTCCTGCCATAATGAACTGCTTCTCCCCTGCCCTGGTTATGTCGACCGTCATTATTAGTCCCCTTCATTGGAATTTTGGATCTGTGAGATAATAGGGCCAGTGTATTTCCGGCCGGTCTAGAGCCGAAGCTTAAAATTCAGAAGCTTCAGGTGGCCACGAGTGTAAGGTCGAGGCTCAGAATAAACACGTGGGAGGGATGAAGTCCAAGGAGTCGTGATCAGAGGCAGCGAAGAGGACCCTGGCACACCCCACCCAGGTTCAGTGACTCTATTCAGCCTTATTGGGATTTTTCTTCAGGTCTCAATATCTGCCCCATGAGCCCTTCGTTTTGCTGAATCATATGTAAATGCTTTTCTATCTTTTAATTCAGAAGTGTACTAAGTAAATCATCTAAAGAGACAGGCTGTTCTTACACCACTCAGTGGCTGTATTACTTCCATGGTAAGTCTGAATTCTTTTGCATGACCTAAGAGATCTCTCATGGACTTCTCAGTGTCTCTCACTTCTGGGTCTTTCCTTCCCCCCATTCATCTTTTATCTTTCTCTCTACACCTTAGGCACTAGCTGTATTCAAATTCCACTTCATGTGACTTACCAGCCACTTACTTGGATTGTTCCTTTTCCACAAAACACTTTTATTATCTTTCTTTCCTCGGCACTTCCATTTTACCTTTCAGATACAAGTCCAAACCCCTTAGGTCTCTCAGACTTGGATTGCTTTAATGATATCATCCCATCATTACTCCATGTCCCAAACTCTGTTAATGCTTCGCTGACTGCATCAAAGTGGCCTCTTCATTTGGAAGAGAGTAACTTCTGTGATGGATGGATGGTATTTGTGTCGCCGTGG
This sequence comes from Lophiomys imhausi, assembly GCA_907164525.1. NCBI lineage: Eukaryota > Metazoa > Chordata > Mammalia > Rodentia > Muridae > Lophiomys > Lophiomys imhausi. Next base: position 13,960,923 of record CAJQZJ010032097.1, read on the forward strand.
CTTTGTACTGAACCTAGGATATAACACGCACTATGTATCTGCACAAAGAACTAATGAATATATGCAGAGAGTGTGTCTGTTACTTAAGTGAAAGCAAGTGAAGCTCCAGTGAACTATAAAACATTTCAAAAGGCTGTGGCTAATTGACCTCATTTCTCCTTCGGCTGGAATTTGTAAATCCTTCCTTCATTTTATGAGAGCTGCTGTTTTAGGTTTCTAACTGAGACTCATACTTTCAATATGATTCTTATTTAAGTCAAAACTAAATGCACACGAATCAGTATAAAGATTATCTATGTTTTTATGGACATGGGTGGTCCAGACACCCACAAGGAGATAAATAAATGTTTGAGGTGGGTCCTTCAATGAATTTTCAATGGATGCCAATTTGGCAAGCTTGACTGGGCCCTACCAGTGTGAGGAACCATGATTTTGGTATGATGTTGGGGAATTTGTGGCTTCCATCTGCTGGTTATCTCACAGAATGTAGAGCTGAGAAAAATCACATACTGATTAAATCATAGAATCCCACACTTGGAAGGGACTTCATGAGATGATCGGGCCCGCCTCCTGAAGGTCAACGCATAAATCATCTTGTGCAGATGGTTGTTTGTGCTATTTTTAAAGCTCTTTAAGGATGGAGATTACACAGCTTCCCTTGGTAGTCTGATCTTCATGGTCAAGAACTTCCCGTTTTAAAAGCCCGGCCTCTGGATGCAGTTTGGCTGGCTCATTCCCTGTTTTTGTCAGCTCATAGTGAATGTGGGGAGTACGTGAACAACCTCCCCTGCTAATTATCCCTGGCCCACATCTCACACCCTCGCAACTAATTATTAAGAGCTGTGCTGTTTCCCCTCCTAAGTGATACAGTCACAATTCCTTTATTTTCCAGGAGACTTATTTCTCCTATCCTGTTATTTTTGTAATTTAAATATTTTTTTCCCGTACAACCATCCTGCAGCTCACTGTGCAACCCTGGTAATTACACTTGTGTTCATGACCTGATCAGCTGTCAATGAATGGCAAAGCCTACTTATCTTTCTGTTTAGATTGCAACATTTCCTTTTTGTTTCTCATATGGATTTTGCTCTGTAATAAATCTCAAGCTGCTTACTGTCAAACTGCTACACGGGTAATCTGTCTTGTTTGTGTTGGTTCCTTTTCTCAGAAGGGCATGTGGTGACCTCCAGAAAGTGACTAGCCAAATGGATTTTGCAATTGTGATTAAAGAGCTTGAGTTGGAGAGACAATCCTGGATTGCCCAGGTAAGCCCAGTGTAGACACAAATATGAAGATAAAATAGAGACGGGAGGATATGGGCCAGAGGGAAAGGATGGGAGTAGATATTGGATTGATAGGACAGGCAGCCACAAACCAAGCACCTCAGCCTCTTCACCTTTGGAAACGTTGGAAATCTGAGTCATTGAGGTGTGGAGACCAGATCTTTGCTGTCACATTGAGGGGGCAAAAACAGTTTGGCTGGCTTATTCTTTTTCATTTTTTTTCTTTCAGGACTGGCCACTGAAACTAGGCTCAGTTTTATCCTTAGGTGTCTTCTTGGCTTTTGAGATAGGGTCTCCAAGTTGCCAACCTGGCCTTAAATTCATTCCCAGCTGAGGCTGTTCTTGAATTTATAATCCCCCAGCCTCAGCCTTCCTTTTAATAGCTGGGATGGCAGGCTTGCATTGCTAGGTCTGCCTTGATTTTGGCTTCCGATATGGAAAATTGTAAGGGGATAAATTAGTGTTATTTGAAAGGTCAAAGTTGTTGGAAATGTCTTACGGCCACAGGAACAGGGTCCATTTATGAAGAAACTGGCTCTGCTTGTCTTGAACTTAAAGGTTTTATTTTATAGACCTTTTGGGGCCTATGAAGGTTTATTAGTTCTATCTTCCCACCACACAAAGCCATAACAAAAGTAAAGGATGTGTACTAGAAGATCAATAACCTCACTGTTTCTTATCAATTATATAAAATAGCTCTTCTAATGGGCTTCACTTATGGAAAGAGTTCTCTGAAAGGCGATGCTCCATGAGCATGGAATGGTTCACTTGTGCCTCACTGGCCATCAGAGAGGGATTAGAGTGGTCACTTTCCTGGGGCTTCCAGACTTAAGGCAGCAAAAGCTTGTGCTCACTGAGCTAACACTTGACCCACTAGCTTGATTTTAAGGTATGCTTCCTCTCTCCCGTGTCACACTGACCCACTGTGACACTGGATTCTGTGTCTCTAGACAGAGTGTAAAATTGTGAAGCACTTGAAGCATCAAGTGCTGTCAAGGGACATGTGTTACTATGAATGTGACTTTCTTGGGGAAAAAAAAAAGAAATGCCAGTTTCCTAGAAATGCCTTGTAGTTTGTTCCAGATGTCAGATGGAAATGTTTCAAACATCAAAAAACAAAATTACAATTGCTAGGAAAGTGAGAGGGATCACTCAGAAACATCCTGTGAGCAGGAAGAAGCAAGCGTTCTCTGTCTTGGCAGGGACCTGCGATTTTCCCCAGGGGAAATCATTTCTAAGGAAAAAAGATTCTAAATTAGTTTCCAGCAGAGCATGGTTTGAACTCTGATTCTGCCCCGTGGAAGTTTGTGTCATTGTGTTGCTTTTCAGGAGGACTTTATTACCTGAGCAATTTGACATGTGAGGCAGACAGCTTCACTTCTGTGCTACCCTTACCTCCCCATTCTGTCTGTTGTAGATGGAAGAGTGCAATTTTATTTCTAATGTTATCCTTCTCAACTCATGCTTTCTATGAGGACTGCTGAAGCTAGGGGACACATCAATTTGTTATCTTTCATTTTAAATCGGTCATCACAAATTTAGTCAACCAATAGCTAACAAGTACCCATTGGCTCTACTAATTAACTAATTTCCCTCTTTAAAATCTGGTAAATTTGTTTAATTGTTCCATCATTATTCAAATATTGTTTTAAGATCTATTCCCCTCCCCATCAGACTACACTCCTTCACTCCTTTTGCACATAAACTTTTTGGTGCTCTCACCTCTATTCTTTCTGGCCAATCATTAAAGACCACCCTGGTGCATGCACAATTGTTCTTTTCCCTCACTTTTCTTATCTCATCTTAGTCCATTATAATAATTCTGTTCGATGGTCCTTCGTGACACAATAGAACCTTACACACACACACACACACACACACACACACACACACACACACCGCTTAGGTTCTTGTGGGGTGGGAGTCAAAGTTCAACTGGGCATCATTTCCTTCCTGTGCTGAAGCCAAACCCACTGCTTCCTCAGCAGTAAACACTGCTACTTGTTAAGTATTTACTCTTCAGAGCATTACACTATTTAGATGCTGGGCCAGAAACCTTTCAGATGGAGGAAGGGAAAATGACTTTTGTTCAGAGATGTCGGGTTCCACAGCTGGCTGGACAGACAGAAGAGGTTCCATGACCCCTTGGGCAGATATGGTAGGACCTGCTGTATATAACTAACAGGAATATGAGAGACTTCATATATACTTAAATGTTTAAAATGTATCATAGTAAACTTTTTTTTCCAAGAAAAAGAAAAGCAACAAGAAAGAAGAAAAGATGGGATTTCTTGGATGAAAATGGCTGTGGCCTAAGCCAAAGGCATCTAAGAAACCAAAAGTTAGTAAGGAGTGTTGAAATGGGCTGAAGAGATGAGGTAAAATGTGAGTCACTAACAGCTCTAGTGTGTTATGGCATAATGGACCATAGAGGGATGGAATACAGTCTGTGTAAGCTCACATAATGCTAGGAGGCCATTTATGTTGATGGGAGGAGCTGAGCCAGCTAAAATTTAATCAGAATTGCTAGCTGTGTCTGTAGAATCCATGAATTATTATTAGCATCACTTTGCCATCCTGGGTATTTCACTATAAGCTAGGGACACAGCATCCTTCCAGCCAGCCAGCTGACCTCTCTCCCTTCTGCCCTTTTTCTCCCCACTTCCTTCCTCTCTCCTTTTTTGCTTTCTTCTTTTTAAAGTTTACTATGATACATTTTAAACATTTAAGTATATATGAAGTCTCTCATATTCCTGTTAGTTATATACAGCAGGTCCTACCATATCTGCCCAAGGGGTCATGGAACCTCTTCTGTCTGTCCAGCCAGCTGTGGAACCTGACATCTCTGAACGAAAGTCATTTTCCCTTCCTCCCTCTGAAGAAACTGTTCTTGTAACTTCAACAAGCACACAAGAAAGTCTAGTAACTACCACACCTGAACACAAGGCACTTAGACCTCCCACACATGCCCATGGTGTTTAATTATTACTTCAGGTTACATCTCCATCACAGTGTCCTCTTTCCACCCCTCCCAGTCCTGCTCTCCCACCCTCTACCCCTTATCCCTTCCATCCCACTCCTCTGGAGTGGAGTGTCCCTACATAACAGTCCCCCACCCCAGTTCAGCAGTCATATGAGAGCCAAGAGCCTCCTCATACACTGGGGGCCTAAAAGGTTGACCACACCTCTTTCTTGCCTTTGATGTTGTCATATTTTGCCAGCCTCCTTAATGCGAGAGGCATTGTGTTTCCATGTGCATTTGTTTGATTGCTAGTGACTGGTGACTTCATTTTCATGTTTTATGGATTCTCTGCTGACTACCTTGGCAATTACCTGTTAGATATCTTTCCTTTTAGCTATTAATGTAAAGAGTTGTCATATCGTGTATCTTAAATGGAATATAAAGTACCAGAAGTTATTAGATTTAGAAAGCTGAAGATTAACATTTTCAATACATTGTCCATTTCCTGGCTGACACCTACTCTGCCCAAATTTTAAATATGTAACTTTCCATTATTTATACTCATAGTGATTTTTTTACTAACAGACTAGAGGTATCCTTCATTTGTAGAATAAACTGATTTATTCCCATAATGCAATAACGTATAACTATGAAAAAGACTAATTTACATGTATAAGGATTATGATTATATTTGGAAATATAGCATAAATATTAAAACATTAAGTGTTTCCAAAAGGTAGTTAAGAGATGATACTCTACTCAGGGAATAGGTTGCTGGTCAAGTACTTGACTGCCGTGCCCAAGTCCCTAGATTTTATATTCAGCATGGCAAAATAAATGAGCTAAAATAGGCACAATTTAGGTAGAATTTCAAAACACATATGCTATTTTGTACATTATTTGGTTTATACTACATATAGGTAGCCTAAACATAAATTATTAAAGGAAACCATCAATACTAATTTGAGAATCCTTTTACTCCTGGGAGGAAAGAAAAGAGAGAAAAAAAAGACAAGATTTTATATCTGCTCTATCCACTCAAAGCTTGAACACTTGGATCAGCAAAATACTATATCATCATACAATATCATAATTATATGTTATATTTCTATTTTGTAACTTTTTTGCACTTATATTTTGTTATTATTTTAAAACTTAAAACACAAACATTTTCAACTATAAATTACATTTATAGCTATTTTGCATAAACACTGGCTATGATTTAAATTATATACATTAACAGTATTTGGCAATCCAAATTTGAGGGTGTTCTATGTTGGATTCACAGCTAAGAACTACTAGGTAAGGAAGTTCTCTGCTTCTACAAACAATAAAGCCTAGAGGTTAAGCAAAAACAAAAGTTTCAAAAGCTTCTAAGGTGTAATTAGAGGAACGTACATCTGTTAGCCAGTAGCCTTAACACATGGCATCCTAACATGTATAATCATCGAAGCACGGTGCTCAGTGCGGAAGCACCACACTATTCCGAAATCAGTGTTCTTTCATCTCTATGTGGAGATTGTAATGACTGCTCCCTGATGCAATATTTCAGCTACTCTACTTGGTTTTGAAGCCAAACCTTCAGAGTCATTTTTTTTTCATCCTGTTGTGTGCTGTCTTTGGCTATTCTAGTAGGGATGGGCAAACGCACCCCTCTTGTCAGATGCACATTCAGTTTGAGATCTGCCCTGGTGGGTGTAGTTACACCAGGAAAATTGAGGAACTTCAAATCAGGGTCTCCCCTGTTCTCCGTGGAAAGCAGGCTGTTAGGTTGGATTTTGGCCCATTGTTACTCATCTCCCACTTCCCATTAATCCAGCTAGCTCTCCTCCACATTCTATTTCAGATCTGCCCCTGGCCTCAGCTTGATTGCTGGGTACCTAGACAATCGCTATTTGTCTTTTTCCTCCAGTCATCCTGTCACTTCAGAAAACAATCTGGTTTTCATTTTCTACTCAAATCCCTATCCTCAGCAGCAACCACTAAGTTATCCCCAAACCACTGTGCACTTTGGACTATTCTTAAACTCTATATAAATAGAATCACACAGTGCATGCTATTTTGTGTTTATTTTCCTTTTGTGACACAGTATTTGTTAGATTTATTCATGTTGTTGCATGTGGTTTTTGCCCTGTAATATTCCACTGTGTGAATAATGGACTTTTCTGTTTTCTACTGTTGCTGGACTTTGGGTTACTTCCAGGTTTGGGCTATAAAGAAAACAGCAGAGAATGTCCTGATTCAAATCATTTTGACTGTTGTTATAGGTGTGTGGGAGTGTCTTAGGGTTTCTACTGCTGTGAAGAGACACCCTGAACATGGCAACTCTAATAAAAGACATTTAATTGGGACTGGGTTACAGCTCAGAGGTTTAGTCCGTTATCATTATGGTAGGGAGTATGGCAGCCTGAAGGCAGACATGGTGCTGAAGAAGGAGCTGAGAGTTCTACATCTTGATCTTCAAGCAGCAGAAAAAGAATTGTATGCCACTGAGTCTGGGCTTGAGCATCTGAGACATCAAAGCCTGCTCCTTTCACTATACACACTTCCTCCAACAAGGCCACACCTACTCCAACAAGGCCACATCTCCTAATAGTGCCACTCCCTATGGACAAAGCATTCAAACACATGAGTCTATGGGGCCTTTCCTACTCAAACCACCATGGAAGAGAGAGGGATGTGTCATGGTATAACTGTGGAGGTCAGAGGACAACTTGTGAGAGTTGGTTCTCTCCTTCCACCAACTGAGTTCGGGGGGATGGTACTCTGGTCATCAGGCTTGGTAGCAAGTGCTTTTACCTGCTGAACCATCTTGCTAGCCCATTTTATGGTTACTTTCATTCCCCATTTTGTCCATATAACTTGATTGAATCAGCCAGTATCATATGGAGGGTGAGTTAGGTTATTCATTTATTCTTAGTTTTCATAAGGTATGTGTTTAAACAACTAACAAAAAGCCCAACAATTTTCCTAAATCTCCCATTTTATGCTACCACCAAGAACACATGATTGCTCCAATTGTTCACCCTTTGGTCACTATTTGTCTGCTGTCTTTTGTGGACTTATCATAAGAGCATAATGCAGTTATCCCATTTTACTCACAGTTTTTGGAGAATAGGTGCTATTTTCTATCAAAGGTTGGTATGGGGTCAATGATGCAACCCTCCTGTTTTGGTTTGTGATCAGCACATGACACTAGTAGATCTCCTAGTTGTGAACGACCCTCACAGTCTGGAACCAAATCATAGCTGACCATGGTATATTGGGAATTCTTCAAATGAGCTCTTGTTGAATTCCACTTAAAATCAACACTTATCAGTGGAATGAATCCATGTAATTTTCTTTATCTTCTCCTCTCTGTCAAGTTTTGTGTCAGTGTTACAGTCATATACAGTACCCATCATCTAGCTATAATATTTAATATGTAAAAATTAAAAAAACTGACCCTAGAACAATTCACACAGCCATATACTTATCTATACATTGAAAAATTGGCAAAACTTGAGTAGGAGAGTATTTTTACCTAGTGCCTTTCTTATGAACCACTTTTTGTTAGGTTGATTGTTGTAGTCTGGAGATTTAATCCAGGGCTCAAACATGCTGGGCAGGTGCTCTGCCACTGAGTTACATCTTCAACCTCATCTTGATACTTCCATTTAATCTACAAAATTGGTTTACACATAGACCACTCCCCCTTTTCCCTTTAGATTGGCTAGTATTTTTCTATTTTTTCATTGCTCTCTAGGGAGTCACAACCTTTTTTAGTCCTATTATTTTTATTATATTGCTTTATACTTGATTTATTTCCATTTAAATTTTCAACAATCATAAATCCACTTTTAATGTCAATGAATTAGTTCATTGTATTTTTTGAAATGGTCATGCAAACATTCTTCTTATGTCTGTTATATCTTCTTATATCTGGCAAAAACACAGCAAAGGTTTTGTGTCTTATTCCAAGGTTGTCCAGGGTACTTCAAAGAATCACTTTGTGCCGCAGTTTTCTGTGCTCTGTTCCTCTCAGACACTGCTGGGTTGGAGTCTCCAATGTTTTGGATATGGGGTTTTCATCTACATTCATGAATCCCATTGGTCTGTTGTTTTCCTTTCAGAAAAAAATCCTTATGAAAGTATTTATATATAAAAGCTATTGTGGTATTATAAAAGAGAATGAAAGTATTCATTCTTTTTCCTTTGTTTTGAAGAATTAATATAATTTGTCCCCTTTCTTAAGTGTTTAGAAGAATTCGCTTGTGAAGAAATCTGGACCTGAAGGTCTTTAGGAGACAAGTGTGAAATAAGACATCCAATCTCCAAAATGGACAACTGTTAGGGTTTTTCTATTTTTGTATGTTTACTTTGCTATAAGTTAAAAAGGACTTTTTTTTCTGTTCATCTCATTGCCAGGTCTATTGGACATGTAACGTGCATCTTCTCCTTGTCACTGGCTATCTGTAAGATCTTTAGAGGTTTGCACCCATGTTACAGTATGACGGGGTCTTTTTTGCTTCTTTGTTTTCTTGTCTTATTAGGAGTTTGTTACTTTATTAACCTACTCAAAGAACTAACTTTCAGCTTTTTTTTCTTTTTCCCATTTATTTTTGTTTGTTTGTTTGTTGCTTGCTTGACATAGTCTCATTATGTATCTCTGACTGGCCTGGGGTTCAGTAGGTAGACAAGGCTGCTGGTCTGGAATTCACAGAGATTTATCTGAATTTGCTTTCTGAGCACTGGGATTAAAGGCGTGCCCCCACAAACTCTGGCTTTCAGTATTTATTTCATTATTTTCTCATTTCCTTTCTCTTTCTTTTGAGATTTGATTACCTCAATTTTCTCAAATTTTTTTGTTGTAAAAGTTAATGAATAATTGTTTTTAATGTATTTATTTGTGTGGGCACATATGCCCCACTATGTGTGCATGGGGGTATGTATCCCAAAAGACAGCTTGCAGGAACTGATTCGCTCCTTCCATTGCTTCAGTTTCAGGAATGGAACCTATGTTCTATTGTTCAAGGAAGAAATTCAACACCTGCACTGATTCCTACTATCCAAACTATCTAATTATCCTCACTCTTTGGGCTCCAAGAGAATCACTCCACTTTTTCTTGTGGTGTATTATAGAGCATCACAGGCTGGAACATGATTCATTGGTGGAACTCCACATACTCTTTCCTCTGAGACTCCATTAAACCTCTGGCCAAAGGTTCAAGGAATGAGAAAGCTGGCTGTCACCTCTCCCACTCTTGTGGTTTTCTTTTTGTTTGTTTGGTTGGTTGGTTGTTGTTGCCATTGTTGTTACTGTCACAGTTGGGCTCCCAGTCTGACACAACCAGGACTCTTCTTTCTCAATGCATGCCTTCCCAACACTAGATTAGATCATCATCCAAGGACAATAGGCATGTTTTTATCAACCTGAGTCCAGTACCATTTCACAGTCAACAGCATGATCAGTACTTGTCATCCTCCAGTGTTTCAGCATGCTCACAAAGTTTGTCTTCAGTAACTTGATGTTGACTCAGCATTTCTGCTAGCTCACAATTGCTTGTTTTCAGTATGCAAGTATCTAAGGTCTCCACGGAACAGGTACCCCTTGTTTCATTATCTCCACTGTTGATCCCTGAATCCTGAGGGATTGTTTTCTCTGACTCTCCAATCACTCTTTTGTTTCCAATTCCTGGCATCTTAGTTCATTAGGATACCCATTTTCCTGACTCTTAGGGCTCTGCACCCCTCTCATCACCAAGACTAACACTCTTCTTTTTCAGCTTCAAGCCCCAGGTTGGATGGTAGCAGCCTGAGTTGGACCTCACTGGCATCTTCCAATTAATGCCATCAGGAGCACAACTCACAACAATCCTTCATCTTGGCCCTCATAAGCCTTCTATCCCTCTCCTCTGAATGGTGACACTGAAAGCTTCTTTGTCACTTAAAATTTTTTTTTTAAATCAGCTAGGCATGCGCCACCATGACCAGCAATTAGACAGCTGTGAACTGCCATGTGGGTGCTGGGATTTGAACCCGGGTCCTCTGGATGAGCAGCTAGTGCTCTTAACCACTGAGCCATCTCTCCAGTCCCGTCACTTAAAATTTTAAGATTAACATTGTGAAGGAATTTTAATCCAGCAGCATGGCTGCTCTGGCAAGGGATCAGATCTGAAGACCTTCTAGGTCTATGTGATCTGGCTGGCAATGCAGACACACCCTGGATTACAGTATGATCTGGCTGAAATACAGACACATCCTTAGTACACACCTTTAAGCCCAAAACAGTGATGTCTAATTGAGGGACAGACAAAGTGATGAATCAAAGAAAGATTTGACAGAATAAGTCAGAGACAGGACATGCCCGACTTTTACAAGAACAGACAGGAAGGAGAACTACTTAAGAGTGGTGCAGTGAGAGAGAGGAGAGTTAACTTGGGTACAGTTCGATTGAGAGTTTGTTCAGTTCAGTTCAGTTCGTGTAGTCAGTGCAGTTTTGTGGAGTTCAGAATCAGTTTTTCCAAGCAGAGCAATTCAATCAGAAGCTGAGAGAAACCAATTTGAATCAATCAGCTTGGAGAGGAATTTGAGCCAGACTAGCTGAGTTGAACCAGATAGCCAGAGTTCAGAAAGAACTAAAAAGAGTTAGTTTATTCAGCAGTAAGTTTCAGAGGCTGGAAACATTCTAGGTCTAGATTAGCAGACGGAGGCTGGAAGCTGAAACCTTCAAGGTCCAGGCTTGCAGAGATTTGATTGTATGGAGGCTAGAAGCTTCCAGGCCTAGGCCTAGGGGCAGATAGAACAGAGAAAGAAATGCTCTGGGCTTAGCCCAAGCCGTGTATTCATACAGCTTGGGTACAGCTCTCATCTCATCCCTTCCTTTGAGGAAATAAAACCAACACCTGCATTACATTTTAATTGATTTTTGTGTATGTAATTAAATGTATGTATGCATACAACAGCACTCATGTGGAAGTCAGGGGACAACTATTTGGAGTCTGTTCTGTCCTTCTTCCATGAGTGCCTCCTGAGAGTCAATGTCAGTTCTCAGGCTTGGGGGCAAGTATCCACACCTCCTGAACCACCTCACCTTTGTCACTTTAAAGCACTATTTTTTTTTGCCTTAGGTTCTTTGACCATTTCTTCCTTGTGTAAGATCCACACAGCTTCTTTGTAATAGAGTTTGCATGTCATAAAATGTCTCAATTTCTTTATTTTGACTTCAAATGTCTTTATGTATAAGATGTCTCTTTTAATAGTTGGTTCAAATTTTTATTCAGTTGGATGACATTACTCTTCAATCCAGTTCATTTACATTTGGGTGAACCTGTTATATTTGGGGTGGTGTCTGTCTTCTTTCTTACTCTGGTTTTAAATATAGTCGACACTCATTGCTCCCTGATTCCTTATTTACAAATTCACCTTCTCTCTGAAATATCTTTGTAGCCACAAAAGCCTCAGTACCCACAGCACTTCCTTGGCTATTTAGAGGCATATGAAAGTGAAAAGTCTGAGTCATCCAATACAGTTTCCCAGCTGAGTTCAAAAAATAAAACTCACGCTACGTTGTTTGATTGTTTTATTGGTTTTGTCTCTGTTCATGACGGTGCCCAAGCACAGTACTGAAATGCTACTGTCTTTCCCCTACAAAACAAGTAGCTGTGTTTGGGGCTTTACGAAATGGCTGGTAATTGTTTGAAAATCACCATGGTGGAACACATTGCTACACGAGGGAAAGCTATGAACAACGAAGTCCTGTTACTCAGGATCAAAAAACTGTCAAAACTTCCTTAGCAAGCGCTGGCTGCCTTGCATGTTTCAAAGGTAATGTAACATCAGTAATGTTGAGCATGAAGGTGAAGGAAGCACGCCCTGCAATCAAGAGACTGCAGAAGAAAATTTTCAAATACCTGCTAAGATCTTTGCAGGAAAAGGGTTATGTTGAAGAGCAGGTTTCAGTGATGGCGAAGCTGGCTTGTTTCCCAAGGAAATTGGCAAACAAAGTTATACAAGGAAAATGGTATTTTAGTTGACAAAAATGTTATCAGAGACTTGTGAGAAATTAAATCTATATTCTTGGTAGGAATAATAGTTCAGTATTTATGGTTTCTTTGTAGAGCACAGCTACCATATATAATGCTAACTGTGTTCTCTGTTTCTTTTGGTATCCTTTCTTCCTGGAGGTTGTTAATTTGAGTATTTATTTTAAGTTCATCCAGTACTCTAAATTGTCTGTTTGACATACTTTCCCCACTGATCCTTTTGTTGTTGTTTTTTCCAGATATACAGATATATTCTTAAGTAGATATATTTTCATTATACTCTTTTTTTTATTGTGTACTTTCTCTTGTTAAGCAATGTTTCCTAACACCTCTAAAACAACACTAAATAGCAGTCAAAATAATGAGTATCTTTCCTTTGTTTGTGACTCTGTGGGGGATTCTTCCAACACTTCCAACTAACTGGAAACTTTATGCTAAAATATAACCCCAGCACTTTGGAGACAGAGACAAAAGGAGCAGAAGACCAAGGACATCCTGAACTACATAGAGTTTGAAGCCAGACTGGGCTACATGAGATCTTGTCTTACAAGACAAGATCAAAAGCCACGTATTAAAATATACTAATATACAGTTGTCCAATTAAGTTCAAACTTTGAAAAAATATTTTCTTTGATAATTATTTCCAAGTTCTTACTTTTCATTCAATATTTGCCTTTTCTCCTTAAAAGGTGTGTGGGGGGGGCTCTTTGGTCATTTGTATATGCTGATGAACTTTCTGCTCAAAAGACTGGCAGAGTTAATCGTGAGTCTATTTGTTTTCTGTCTCAGTGTTTTGCTTTTGTCTTTATTAACACATTCATTGTATCTTTTATTTCTTTTTAGTTTTGTTTTTTTTCTTAGCTCTTTGAAATTTGTTCTTGATCTATGTATTTCAAGAATTATCTAATATTTATTTTAATGCACAGGTACAAAGGCTTTTTGAAGAGATGCTCATTTCTAGCTTTCATTGAATTTGTTGTCCTGAGAGAACACTGTGTAATTTCTGAGGCTTCCTTTATGTTTTACTATGAGGGGGCAATCTTTGTATATGTTCATTGTAGTCTTGTAGACCATGCATCTTTTCCCATCAGAATTAATGACTCAATCTAGATTTATAAAATCTCACTGGTTACATTGCTCATTTCTTCTGTTTCTTAATGTTTGCTTCATCTTAGACTGGAGAGTTTATGAGTCTCTGACTGTGGTGTCTCTGACATTTTCACATGGAGCCTATTAAATCACCTGTGTGACATAGGTGTGCAACTCAATGATTTGCATGAAAGAAAACATACTGTCCATAAGTGAATTGCCTTGATCTCCTTTAGCTAGAATTGTGGAAAACATTGTTTGTTAGTCATGCTGGTTGAATGCCTTCACCATCAATACACACATTGTTTATTTCATAAACAAACATGGGAACTGACAGAAATCCAGCTTTGAGAGAACTGTTATATAGTTTGTGAGCTTCCCATTGTGTGATGCTTTGTAGGAGAAAGTGGTGGTTTTGGTTTTGGAAAGCCAAGAGACAAAGGTAGTTTCCTGCCCCGAGTGCTGATAGGACAACCATTTTAGGATTCTATTATTCCTGAGGCCTCATTGTAAACAAATACAGAGAATTGGAAAATGGAGATGTGACAGTGCTTAGATTGCTCTAATCTTATTTTTCACAAGAGAAATTTATATTCAAAGGAGTTAAATGACTTTGTGGTATCTCTCTGACAGCTCTAACCTCACTTAGATGCCCATAGTCTTAAAGTTTCTAAGTCAGGAGAAATTTTCTATTTCATGTCATGAAATGATTGTGTATTAAAGGCTTTACTCCAAATGAACAGCTGCAGATCTAATTATACAAGTAAATTACTAAATTACAAAATTTGGAGTATTATTAGTGGGTAAATCTCCTATACTTTAGTGCTCTAGAGATGAAGAAATAGAAGCTGTCATGATGTAACATAGTAGAGGAAAATCCTGGGCATGCCAACCAGCATCAACACTGACAATAGAAAAAATGGGAGAATAGAATATGGGGTGTTGTGGAAAATCTCTTATGTCTGCTGTATCAAGTAGGAGAGTGCTTAAGTGGGACAGAGGCAAGTGTCTAGATGTGTGAATATATAGATAGGGTATGTGAGCACAAGCAGTTATGTATTAGGGTATGCATGTATGTGTATAGGCATAATATAGAACTGGGAAGCACCTCATTTTCGAAAGTGGTTGTGGCTATTTGGCCCCCAGGAGAGATTTGAATTTTGAGTCTAATGCTGCCTGATGAAATTTCTATCAAGAAAAAACATAAATAAATATTTTATATGACCAACTGACTATTCAGTGTTAGTTCAACATGGTAGAGAGTACTGCACAGTCCTTCAAAACATGAAGTTGTTCATTTACATTAGATTTGAGGGACAGCTACTAGCTGAGGAAGAATGGGTGTTTGGAAGGACAGACTTATAAAGAGAAAGGACACGATAGTAACTAAGAATGAAATTTTTATTTAAATCTATCCTTGATACATTAAAAGCTGAGTGCATTTATGATAAAGGAGTCAAGGAAGAAGTTCTCTCTCCAGGTTCACCACTAAGGTTACCAGGTTGTCATGTCTTCTGTTATTATAAAGCAGGTGTTGTGACCGGAATAATTTACAACTTACATCACAGAAGAAAAATCTCACTGCTACATAAACAGTGGGAACTTTAAAATAAGAAGAAAATATGAGAATCCAACACTTTCATTCTTTAAGTTGTTATTTTGTCAACATCCTGGAAATACTTTATCATTTACAATCTTTTGGCTACACAATGCTAAAGGGAAATGTATTCATCCACATGCAAAACAATATAGCTTCAGAATATACTCTCAAATGTGCATCCCAAGTGACTGGCGGGAGATGTGACGATGGTTCTGAATGGTGAAATGCCTATTTCCTACAGGGGGAAAAAAAATGAGTTGTTCAGGATAATTATAACAACCAGGCGATGTAACTAATTTATTCAGGAGACATTTCATGTCATTTAATAAAAATTGTTTACCAATCTCTTTATCACTAAATTTCTCAGCATTTTTGCTTGAATTTATTTTCATTTAAGGATGATTTATTTAAAATTTATCAAAAATATGCATTTGTAAATAATTATAAAAAATTAAGATCTATCAACAAGTGACATTTTGACTTGATTTTTTAATTGCTGTGAATTTCTCTCTCATCTGCTTTTTTGTTTTTTGTTTTAATCCTGGAGACCAAGTTGAGGACCCTGCAAAGGATAGGCAAGCACTGTATGATTAAGCTACATCCAGGCACAGAACTGTGCTTTTAAATTGAGTATATAACATCACATATATCGACATTTTACCTGTGTGTTAAAATTACACAATTTTAATTTTAATGAGGCACTAATATGTAATGACTTAATCATTTCCTATATTTAATTCATATTGATTTTGTTGGTATTTTGTCTACCATAGACACCCAGTGAATGCTTTGTGAATAAAGAAACGGATAGACACTTCAATGGAAACCTTAAATATGAAGGCATACTCTTAAGTGATTTAGACATTCATCGTATTTATTGCATAGAACCCTTCTGCATACAGGAACAGCTAATGGCTGTATAACCCACATTTGTGAAGGTTTTAATAGATTTCAAAAGTAACTAAAAAGCGCCTACTTGTCAGTGATTTTGGTTTGGATCAGCCAGTTGATGAAGTCCCTAGTGGCCAGATTATCAAGAATTGCGTTCATCTCGTCTGAGAAGGAGCCGTCAGCGTGTCTGCGGCCAAGTTCTTCAGCAATGGCGACTTCCTCTGGGAAGCTAAGAAAAGGAGAGTTGAAGTCAGTGTTTGATTATCTTAAATAAATTCTTGTGAATTGCTGATCACTGGTGATGTGTGGGGGAATAGTAGAGAATAACGTTTTGAGGACTTCAATAAAATCCCTGCCGTTTTTAATTGGAGACCGTTACTTGTGTGGCTTCATTCCTTCTTCAATAACCCGTGTTGTCTTAAATATTTTAGTTAGTTGGCAGCACAGACACTATTACTTAAACTATTAATTTTCTGAAATCCAGCACAAATACGTCGTGCCCAGGGAAGACAGAATCTTAAACAGATAACAAATAGCTGAGGTTATGGTTTGTCTTGTGTTGGTTTGCCACATTGTATTGTTCTCACCCTAAAGAATCATAACAATTATTTTCAAATCTATAAATTTGTGTTTTCTCGCAGCTTAATGCCTTACTTAGAGTCATTGTCAGGGATCCTGTCAACCCCAAGGGACACTGCCAAGCCCCGGGTCTGTTTTGACTACTATGGCCATCAGTGATTGTAAAAGCAGCCTTAAATTCAGCAGTAAACTAATGATTAAAATTTCATCTATTTTTTTTTCACTCCTTTGCTATAGTGGGATTTTGGGTATCTGTTACAGACTATAGATATCCATCAAACTGCACCATTGGTTTTGTAGGCATGACTGCTAGTGCTTACAAATCATCTACAGATTAAAGATATCCATCAAGATGCGCCATTGGGTTTGTAGGAGTGAGGATGAGGGTTATTGCTTACAGGTCAGTCTCCATACTGGTTCCTTCTCATTTCAATCTTTCTCAGAAAGCATGTTCTAACTCTGCTTAAAAATCAGAGTTGAACATAAATTTTTCTCCCACTTCCATTTCAAATACAAATCAAAATGGTCACAAGAAAATAAGATGGTTTAGGAGTTTGTGTGATTAAGAGCTAAGCAAGCAACTAAAGAACTTGTTCTCACTTTTCACCTTGAACATTGTACGTCTGTCTATATGATGATCTCATAAAAGCTGAATACATGGTTAGATGTGGTCAATGTCTTTATATGTTTTAACTTTTATTAACACACAAATACAAGTTGAACAAATATGTGACTTCAAGTTGGACTATGACCATTTTATTAACTATTGAAGTGTTTTCAAGTTTTCAGTAGTGTTTTTTTTTATTTTTCGTAGAATAGTCATTTTCACCCCTACATCTAGGGAAATAAAATCAGATAAGAAATCCCAGACTTACTCTCGCCTTCCTCGGCCTTTCACCAGCCAAGCAATGAATTCCTTTGCCGCCTGGCCCTCCAAGTAAGAACTCACGTCACTGGTAAAAGTCCCTTCAGCATGCCTCTCAAATTCATCATGACGTTTGGCAATGTTGTTCCTGAAAGAAACGTGGGAGTTAAATTGAAACTTTGTTTCTTTGGCAATGGGAGCCTCGGGCTCAGGACTGAGTGGTAAGAAGCCTGAGGAGGTTGGGAGGTAAGGATGGTTAGAAGATTATTTTGAAGTTACATTACTGATCTACATTGAAAATTGGTGGGAAAAGGCTAATGACATTTAAAAAGAGACTAAAAAGTGCCTTCCTTTCCTAGGGCACCATTTTCAACTTCTCTGCTTCTTCATGTCATTGAGTGTTACGGCTTCATTTAGTTTTTACTTTATCCTCAGTTCAGGTAGGGTGTCCACGCTGCCATGCCACTCACAGTGAGAGTAGGTACTTGTTATTAATGAGCATCGGGTCAGAGTTAGTTAACTGATTTGAGAGAAAGCAAAGGACCATTTTGAATTATGATGAGAAGAATCATATAATAATGAATTAAAGAAAATACAGAATCTAGGAGAGAAGCGGAGGTGAGCTCTTATCAGCTGCAAGAGTGAGCAGAGGACCCAGGGAAGACAGAATGCGTTGCTTACAGCCCTGTGTGGTGCGTCACCCTTGGAAGGTTCATCTTAAACAGACAACACATAGCTGAGGTTATGGTTTGCCTTGTGTTGCTTTGCCACATTGTATCATTCTCACTCTAAAGAATCATAACAATTATTTTCAAATCTATAAATTTGTGTTTTCTCACAGTTTAGATGCCTTACCTATAGTGATTGTCAGGGACACTGTCAACCCCAAGGGACACTGTCAAGCCCCAGGTCTGCTTTGAGCACTATGTCCATGTTCCTTGCTACTGGACTCTCCACTCTAAGGTTATCTGTGCACTGTTGCCTCCTCTCATCCCCTCTTCCTCACCTTTCATTCCACCCAGACACATCTATGCCCTTTTCCTGATTTTTAGAGTTCTTCAGCTGCTTGGTATGCATAACTCCCTTTCCCGTGTGGGCTAACCTCCAAAGAAATTGTGAAATTCCACCATCTCTGTGAAACTCTTGTGGATAATTTTCTCTAGTAGCCTAGAAGTAGCAAAGCCTCCAACACTCCTCAAACAAAATCCAACATTAAAATGTATGCCTTGTGATGGGTTTGTGTTCCTGTTTGCCGCCTTCTCTCTTCATGCTCTGTAACTAGCTAGGCTGTAATTTTAAATGCATGACTTGGATTTTTATTTTACAAAAGAGAAGGCATCTATTTTCTTACTTTACCAATGATCAATGCAGCTAAGGGATAATCTTAATGTGACTTGAACCCCACAAAGACACATTAAATTTCCTTTAACTTTTAGTAAGAATTAAATTCTCAATCTAGCAGGTCCCCAAAGCTCAGTTTCCAATTTTAAGGTAAAATAGATGAGAAGGAATATCGCTAAAACTACTGTTTGTTTTTTAAAATAGTAAAAGTCTATGTCACATTGGTGTGTGAGAAAGGAATTTGAAGAGGTGAAACATGAGAGAACTGAAATAAAGGGTAGGATGCCCAACCTCAAAAACATCCAGACTGAAAGAAAGCCTGTTTGACGAGCATGGCAACCTAGGAGAGTGAGAAGAATGTCTTGATGTGCATTTGTCTACCTCGCCAGCAACAGCTTTGGAGACTTACCTGTTCCTCTTGCTGTTCATCAACCACTGCACAAAATCTTGGGCACGGCGGGAATCCAGGTATTTGCTGTAGTCACTGGTGAATGTGCCCTGTGAATGACGTTTGTCTTCATTCATCTGGTCAGGGTCGTCCAGCGGTTCTGTCTGGGAAGCTGGGAATGATCTATGAACACCAGTGATTAAGCAACAAATAGTACAGCGGGAGCAAGTACTCTGAGGGTGAATACTTCACGAGGACATACTCGATAAACTATCTAATGGAGAAGAGCCCTCACTACAAAATACAAGGTCCCATGCGTTAGGGAGTCTAGTATTTCTTGCAGTGGTTCTCAACCTTCTTAACGTTATAACCCTTTTTAATACAGTTCCTCATATTGTGGTGACCTCAACCACAAAATTATTTCATTTCTGCTTCATAAGTACAATTTTGATACTATGAAATGTAAATAACTGACATGCAGGATATCTGATATGTGACCCCAAGAGGTTATGAACCACAGGTTGAGAACCACTGCCTAGAACGACCTTAGCTGCTCATAGGAACAGCTTTAGTATGTGCAAGATGCTTGTTCTAAATTTTAGCAACAGGTTTCTCAAATATTTTCTGAAGCAGGACAAAATAAATCGTTTCAAGTAATTAATCTACTCATGATTATGCTAATATGACAGAGGAGAACAGTGACTTGAAATATTTTAAAACTTTAAGAATCCCAAATCACTTGTTTGGGTAGCAGATCTATGGCCCCAATTTTGTCTTGTACATACTAATGTAAAAAAAAAAAAAAGCTCAATTACTTAGTTACACAGTAGCTAAAGATTGGAGAAAGGGACAAAAAACACCATCTGCTAATCTGAAAATTCATGGTGGATATTCCTATGTAACTGGTTGGCATGATAAATATATGGGATAATCAATGTAATAACCTCAAATGGTATGTTATTTTTACTTGTCAAATTAAAATTATTAAACATTAGAGAGGATGAAATATTGCTTACTGCTCATGGGAAAGGGCATGAGCTTCCACAGGTTTTCTGAAGGGCAAATTGCAAGATTTTCATGCAAACTCTGGTTTAAATTCACTCAAACCTTAGACACAATAATCCAACTCTGGAAACCCACCCAAAAGTATTAAGAAATGTAGGCAAAGTGCATGTGGACACACCTGACTTGTAGTATTTTTCATGGGTAAATTTTAAGACTTCTTAAATGCCCAATATAAGAGGAATATCTAAATAAATATTGTATATTTATGAGTTGAAAAGTATGCAACTCTTACATATTGAATGTGCAATGAATATTATAATAATAAGAGAGAAAGTTAATAATATAATTTCTAGAGAAAAGCATGATTCATGGACATATAAGTTGAGAGATATTTGTATTATAGTTTATACAAAAAATGAGGAGGGGCTAGGAGGAGAGGAAGGGAAAAACTGATATAATGCTATCTTAATTAAAAACTTACTTAAACAGTTTTTAAAATCCAGGAAAGTAACACACCATTTTTACATATTTTGAATTGTTTTGTTTGGGCAGTAGAAATTTGAACACTTAAAAATTTTAGACATGTATGAGTTTTATAATCATAATGATAAATAATAGTGCTATGTTTAGAGGCATAAAAAGGAACTTGAGTTGAAATAGTTAAAAGTGTAATTTTTTTTTTTTTTTTAGTATGTGAGTAACTACCATCTGAGGACCCTAAGGACTATAGTTTCCCATTTACCTGGCTTTAACCCTAACCACCCCTTTGTCTGTGAGTATATACCCTAATTCATATTCCAGAAAAGCTCACCTTTTGCGTTTTAAACATTTCAAAACTGTGCAGAGAAGGGATCCCTCCAAACCACAGAGACCCTATTCACCCACCATGGTTCTCACAAGCTTTATTTTAACCACAGTGACAGGCTAGTCAAAGATGCAGGTTATTACCTGGGTTTCTCCTCCTCCGTGTCTTGAAGGGAATATTGCCAGCTGCCTTGTACCAGCATTATGAACAATCCAGCCACAATGTAAACAGTCTTCATTTTTTTTTATTTTGGCCTGATGGAACATAGAGTCGGGTGGGGGGGGGGGTGGTAAGGGAATGATGGAAGAGAAGGTAGTCCAAAGGAGAGCAATTTTGAGTAAGTAAATATTATATACAGACAAAGGTAAGCTGGCCAATTTTATTCTCCTTATATTCCAATTCCACTTTAATTTCAAATAGAATACATCCTCCTCACCCCGTGAATTTTTTGATAAGCAACAAATAACACAAAGGATATGTTCTACTATTAGGCTTTTCCATTAATGTAGGACACTTCTGTTAATGTTTAGAAGGCTCATTTCCAGACTTGAAATAAAAATAAAAAAACCAAAACTCCACAATAAACATTTAAAATACCCTCTATAGATGATATGCTGCATATGGTTAGCCTGAGCGGCACCTTATCCATAACACCACCCCCTTCACTATCAGTCTGGCTTTCAATTAATCGTCCTTCACTTCCAAGCATTTACATTATACTGCATTTCAACCATCTTAAAGCCGCCTCGGGCTACAACTTGGCATACCAGCTGTCGGTTCAGATGTATTATTCATTTATATTTTAAATAGTGTAACTTGGTCTAGACTTTGTAATTATAAAGCGGCCAACAGATTTGAGGTATTTTAGGGTGCTTTGACCTGTTCTAAATTAAAGGAAAAAATCATTTTAAAGACAAGCAATTTGCAATAAGAACTAATGCTTCTGGCAACTTGAACAATCGCAACTAAGAAATTAAAGATTAGTATCCTAGGGAAAATTAGTGCTTGCTTTTGAAGTCCCAGAAGTCCCTAGGTTGTCTGGTAATTAGACTCAGTCTAGGAAATGACATTTCCTACCAATGACACTGTAGGTCTATCTGCAGCATACACCTGGTTTCTTGCCTGTTTGTCAAAAACAGATACCCAGTGAAACCATAAGATACCAGGGGTGTGAAGTTGAGGATGGAGACCCACATGAATGTGGGCCAGTATGTCTCTACAGAGTGAGCTCTTTTGTTTCCTGAATTCAAATCTTGTGTCCACTATGTGTTAAGGGCTCCTCTCTACAACTTTCCAACTCTAATGTTTTATTTTTGAGAAATGGGAATTTCAGCTCAAGTTTCATTATGTTTCTCCATAAATAAATTAAATGAGTATTTTTAGCAAATGACATTTGGTTTGGAGTAAGGATTTTACAAATATTATCATCTTAAAACATCAATCTTTTCTTTAACATCTCAGCCATGTTTACTATCTGTCTTTGGTAGTAAAATAGAGACTGTCATACCTGAAATGCTAATTTTCTGAAATAATAAGTACTCGTAGATAAACTGGCCAATCAGACAAAGCAACATAATAGAAATTATGCATCCATCTTTCTTCATCACCAGCATTAAGTGACTACTTCTACATATTTTTATTCTTCCATGTAACAAGTTGGCAAACTTTTGGAAGCTTGTCATATTTTCAGGTCATGTCTTTTGATTGTATCTCTCACTGGTAGTTTCTCATTATAATATTGAAGAGTTAAAGCAAGCATTTCCTTTTAGGTTTCTAAGGCTATTGGAAAGCCTCTTGTAAAATACTAAACAATGCCAACTCAATGCTAAATAAACCCTGCAACCCAAAGTCCCTAAAGATTTTGTAATGTCCCGGTCATGTTTATAAGGGGCAGATTTAGAACAGGTAGCACCGTGGAAGCGTATGTCTTTTAATGCTACCCAAAGAGTTCTCCTGATACAGCTTATTTTCCTTTACTCACTTATTGAACGGTAAAAAAAAAAAATGTAAGAAATAAAATAATTAATTCATTGCTTTAATACTATTTTTGAGAATTAATATATTATTTCAGCATCAAAATTTTATTGTTAAGAATTTGAAGTTACTTCTCTCCTCATTTAACTAGTGTAAAGAAAGAGAATGGTATTTTTGAAAAAAAAAAAACAAAGCAGAAAAATACTACCATTTTAGAATCACAATTAAAAGGAGACTATATTCACAGTACCACTGCCTGTGTAGAAAGTCTAAAAAAAATCTTAGATATAGGAAAGAAGACATTATATTATTTTCCTAAAAGTTATTGGTGTTGTAGGGTACATACCTGCTTTCTACTTCCTTATCACCTTTTCTAATGAGTCCCCAGACCAGTGCTTCTCAACCTTCCTAACGCTACAACCCTTTAATACAATTCCTCATGTTGTGGTGACCCCCAAGCCTAAAATTATTTTCACTGCTACTTCATAACTGTCATTTTGCTACTGTTATGAATTGTAATGTAAATATCTGATATGTAACACCTGTGAAAGGGTTGTTTGACCCCCAACAGGGTCACACCCCACAGGTTGAGAGACAATTGTCCTAGAATTTATTGAAACACACTTGAGAGTTGATGGTTGACTCCATTGTTGGTGTTTGTGAATTGGAGCTTTATCTTTCTGAAGTTAAATAGGTATTTCAGAATATCTGATTTGTCTTTCTAAAGAGATGTATAAAATTTCATTCCAGACGCAGCTACTTAAGACTTTACTGACAATGATTAGTTCTCAGTATAGGGTAAATACACCAATATATGGCAAATAGTTTATAATGCCCGAGAAGAAACCCCCAGTTATCAGTGATGCTTGTTTTCTGCTCCAAGGATGGTAGCTTTTATCTACAAAGCAAAGGGCTGATATATTGGCCTTGATACTTTGAAACATTTCTTAGAAATCTGGATATTTGAAAGATGATATTGAATATCTCCTTTTAGAAAACAAGAGCTTTGTAAAAAGAGCTTTTCATTAATAAAGAAAAACTACCGTTAAAGTCATTATAGTCTCTGTAATGGACACTTTGCTTGTGAAATTAGAAAGCCCCTTCTGTTCAAAGTAGTATGTGCATGCATCAAGGCAAAGAAAAAATATTTATTTTTCAGTGTTTACTTGTTTGAACATGCTGTTCACATCGCAACAAGTGCATTGGTCTGAATCTTTGTTTTTCTCTCTACTTCATAACTGCATTACATTATTTCTCTAAGTAACTCGTGAATTCATTATGTTAAAGTAGGTATAATTCTAGTCAATAACATTTTAATCTACATTGTGTTCCTCATATTCCCATCAGTAAAGTAAAAGATATGAAAAACAATACTTTAATTCACAATACTTAAAAATACTTAACTGCCCAGTCCCCCCCATAGCCCGCACTGCGCAGTGCGCAGTGTGTCTCTTACCTTGTGAAACCTGAGAGCTGGTGCAGCAGATGGAGTCCACTTGGGAACTTTGACTGTGTTCTGTGCCCAAGCTCTGCACTTCTGCACCAGGGTGATCTGCTTTTATCTATTCTACAGGCTGTTTAGCCTCGTAAGATATTATGCTGACAATATAAATTTCTCATCTGTAAATAATGGGTTTTTGTTCAAATGATTTCACTCGCCCACCCACTTTGCTCATCTGCATTGTACGCTGATAGTAGGTTGAGACCTCAGAGACCCGGAAACTTTTTGTTTACTCTTGTGCCTTACTGTTTGGGAATGGAAAGGGCAATTTGGAGATCCACCCTCCAATCTCGGTCAGGCGTGAAAAACTGCTTCAGTTCTCTGAAGTGAATTTTGACGTCAAATGAGCCTTGTCTCATTTGAGGGTCTGGTCCCTTGATTTGCTATTTGGTCATCATGAGTTCCTGAATAACTGATTGATCATTCATCTAGGCAAACAAACCACTCACCCAGCGCACATATATCAATAACCCACTCGTCCTCATTATATGGAATAAATTTTTATTCTTCTTGTGGGGAGTTTTTAAACTAAATGTCAATTAAAATGTAATACGTGCCATATTAATGACACATAGGGGAACACAAAATGAGCATAGTCAAGATGAGTGATGCTGATAGCAAAGGAGCTAGTATTTCTTTTTTGTCTTGTGAATAAGTTTAAAATCTAGTTTTACTGAGGAGTGTGGCATTAGAACACAAAAGAACATGTGAGGAAAACCATTGAGATGCATGCTGCTACATTTTCTAACTTGCAGCTTGTATATAGGTCCTTACTAATTACAGTTATAGCAAATAAAATTCTTGTCATTTCAACAGAAGGAAATAGAAGATGGAAAATAACCAGGATGTACTAACAGACAGTATAAAGCTCCTATGATCATAAGTAGATTTTCTTCCTACTATCATCAGCAAGCTGTGTGACCTTGGCCAAGCCGCACACTCTCTTTGTGATTCTATTGCTGATTTGTGAGAAGAAAGTAGTGGTTAAGCATTTGTTTAAAATTAAACTCACATTCTATATGACAGTATTATCACAGTGTTCCCTAACTAAATCTGTGTCCAAATGTATCAGCTCAATGACATAATTGATAACTTATACAGAAATAGACCATTGAAGCAACTGGAGGAGTTTTCTGAATGAACTTAATTCTTCAGTATGTATATTAAACTAACTGATGGACATAGAGCTACATTAAGAAATAGATATAAGTTTCCACATCAGTTGGGAGACCTTACTGGGGGTTTTTGTACTAGTCGTTATTGATGATATAAAGCCTTGTTTCTTAGAGTGAGATCCAAGGATCAGCATACATGAGACCTTATTAAAAATGGAAAATCTCATGCCTCAGATCTGAGTTACAGAATCAGAATGTGCATTTTATCATGGCCCCCAGGAAATCTATGAACAGGTTGAACTGAAAAGCAGAGTTGTATAAGTTATCCATTTCACTTTCTCATTGGTGCTGCTGGTGTCTTGATCCAGGAACAGCTCTTGGCAGAACCAGCAGAGGGGGTGAAAGAGCAGAGGAAGGTGTCCAGCTCCAGGTCTGGCAGAAGTGTTCAAATGCCCTCATAAGTTTGAAAGTGTGGAACAGCTCAGCACAGGATTAAATTGTTCTTTATGACCACAATATGTAACAGCCACACTTTACTAGATGCTTTCTCATGTTCCACTCATCTTATCCTGTTGCCCATTTTTTCTCCTTTTCTTTTCTCCCTGTCCCTTCTTCATTTTCAGATACTACCAGTTTGTGAAGCATCCCTACACAAGGAGTTCTGCAGATGATGTCTAAAAGCCATAAATATTGCATCAGAATCATGGTAAAAACTCTCGGTACCTCAACACATAGCACTTCTCTTCTCTCCACCTTACTTGTCTTCTGCTATGTTAGAAGTAACCATTTCCATATTTTTTCAGTAAAATTTTTCTCACTCTACCTCCAGCCTACTAATTCTGGTTCTTGGAGGCAAAGACACCATGAAGATAAGCCTTATAGTAATCCTGGAGTAAGTATTCTGTATAGTATACTTATCTCCCTGACATGCTAGGAGGAACAAATCAGTTTCTTAATGGGCATTCTGTTATGAGACCATATTGGTGCTATGATAATCATTAAATTCAGTTTGAATGTACAGATCCAATGGTGTCTTTAACATCAGCCTCCACTTGACCTTCAATTACCATCACTGTAGTTGCTCAATTATTTATATATCAGGCAAGGAAAGTGCTAATGATATATGTGTAATACTAACATTAAAAAGTTTGTCTTTATGGAGAAAGGGGAACACTCCTTTGCTGGTGGGAGTAAAAATTTGTACAACCATTATGGAAATCAGTCTGTGATATCTAGAAAACTTTGAATAGCTCTACTTCAAGACCCAGCCATACAATTTCTGGGTATACATCCTAATGATTCCTCACCAATCTACAAGGACATCTCCTCATTTATGTTCATAGGAGCTTTATTTGTAATAGCTAGAAACTGGAAACGACCCAGATGTCCCTCAACTAATGGATAAAAAAGGTGTGGTACATTTACACAATGGAATGCTACTCATCCATCAGAAACAAGGAAATTATGTAATTTGCAACCAAATGGATGGAACTAGAAAATCTCATCTTGAGTGAGCCAGACCCAGAAAGATACACGTAGCATGTATTCAGTTATAACTGAATTTTAGCCATATAGTACATGATAACTATTCTACACACAGCAAGTCCAAAGGAACAGGAACATGGACTTTGTTACCTTTTAGAGGGCTATTTCACCCTAGTGGAACTGACATATAGGCCCCCAGTGCAAGTGGAAGCTCTTAATCCTCTTATGACTGATGAACTAATGGGACTGAGATACGGGGGGCACCCCATACTGAAGGAGTAGGATAGGTGGGAGAGAGGAGAGAGGGTGGGAGGGTAGGACCAGGAGGGGTGGAGGGAGGAGGCTTTGATGGAGATATAACTTGATTTATAAGTAAAGGTAAAAAAAAGTTTGTCTTCAAGCAAAGTAGTTGTGTGTTTTGGGGGAGATGTTGCCTTGAATTGTTCTATTGGGAGTAGCATGAATTGCCTTTGGCTGCCAGTAGTGTTATGCAATGATGGATATGATTTGCCTTCCTGAAATGTTGATTTTTACTTATATATGATAAAATAAATAATTATATTATGAAATATATATTTTAAATGCAACATACAAACTTTATTTAACAAAAATAACAGGTAAAGTAAAACAGGCACTTATATTAAGGAAAAAAACTACAAAAATTTATTTTTAACATCTTAAAATAACCTTCTTGCAGTTGCATTTAACTGAGCTCTGTTGTTGTGAAGAATACAGCTCATGCACAGGTATGATGAAAGATTTGTACATTTTTCAAGTATTCACTGAATACTACCCTTATATACACACATACATTACATTTGAAAAAGATGAGATGATCCCAGCTGCAGTTCATTTTTGTTGTTCTTTTGGAAGAGGTCGTCTAAAAAGAAGAACATGAGGTTCTGGCTCATGAATCATGTAATGAACCCACCCTAGACTTTGTTGGACACCATGTCTCCTCCACTCCTCTTCGGACATCAGATGAGTTTTTGGTACTTGTTTAGAGAGTTCTCTGGGTAACATGACATGCCTGTACTCGTAGTGCTGGTCGAAGTACTTGTCCGAGAAGTAGATCTGCTTGTGGGCATCCTGCCTGCGCGCGGAGCTCCTCGTCCGTGTACGGCGGGCAACGACTCGAATGAGGCCAACCGAAATAAATATTTTTTACACTGGTGTTTAAGGTAAAACACAGGACATAACCAGCAAGATTTTATTGTTCTTTCTGAGGCTTAGGATAAAGGATGACTTCCACATGTTGTCAACAAATGCTCCTATAGAGACACACATGCTTAGAAGGCCTAATGCTTGCCTTGTATTATTGTATTGAGATTCTTATTAACAAAGCGCCACAGTTTTATTTTGCACAAATTATATAGTTGCTCCTTCGGAGGACTTCACTTCAGCCAGATTTCATGTAGGGTAAGGTTGCTGTACATTGATTTCTGACAACTCTTGAGGATATTAAGACTGAAATGTTTGGGAATGGTTCATAGTTCATTCTGGCAGCAACTTTACAGGAGGGAGGGTCACAATGTGCTATTCACAGAGTACACGTTTTTAATGTTTATAAGGTTACCAATGCCTATAGGCCCTTGCCCAGCAAAACTAAAGCACCATTTTGAAACTTAATTGCACTACTAATTCTACATATATTTGTAATGATGTAGGGAAGGCTCTGTTGCAGTATTTTGAATAATCACGTGTTAGCAGTAATCAGCCATACAGCACTATTTACAAGCAATCCAGACTATCTTTATCAATATAGAAAGACTCCACACACATTATTAAATTGAAAACAACAGAAGCATTGAATAACCATATATCAGACTATTTTTTGTGTTAGAAGGAGAACAAATACATGTTTGCTCATAATTGCATTGAAATTGGAGCAACACACAAATAATTGACAAAAGCTTACCTAACTGTAGGATTCAGCATGGAACCTGGGGTAGTCAATGGTAGGGCACAAAGAAATCCCCTCAATACATATCTGTTATGATTCTCTAACGATCTGGTTCAAACTGCTATACAAAACAACTTAAAAGAAATAATACCTTAGAAATAGTTTACTTAGGAAGAGGAAGGCTTGTAGTAAATGTTTAAAGAAGTTTTATTTATCTTAGTTATCAATTAGAAATCATTGAAATACCCATTGACAAGAGAAAGAATTGATTGTGACACAGAATTTTATATATATATATATATATATATATATATATATATATATATATAATGCTATTCAAAAACAAGGCACCAACAATGGATACCCACAGCAATGCAGATAAATTATACTAACATTGTGCAAGCTGGACACACAAAAATGAGTGCCATCCTTTGTGGATCCAGATACACAAGTTCAAAGACAGGCAAAACCAAGGTTTTAATAAAGGTCCCAATTGTGGCTATTTCTTGGAAGAGGCCAGAAAAAAATTGCCTTGCAAAGAACTTTATAGTAAGAAAAGAATTATTTATTATAATAATCGTCAAAAGATCTGAGCCAAAATTAATGTTTTCAATGTTTGTAAATTATACCTAAATATACATTTATATAAATATTTATAATTTATACATAATAAAGGTATGTGAGGGTTAGGTGGAAGCATAGATAGCAAAACAGGAACAGTAGTAATGTTTAGATTGGTGATGAGCATATGGGGTGTATTAAGTGGATCTGCTTACATGGCATGTACATGATGCTTTCCATACCAAACAGTTAAAATGAAACTATGATAGACTCTTGCTAGGAGTGAGATATTAGCACCAGTTCACCAATTGTTTTGGAAATCAAGAGTTTTCCCTCTCAGTTACTGAGTAGAAATGAAGTAAAATATGTGAAATCCAGAGGCACAGGATTGGTAAAGGAGCCCTTTGTCGGTTAGAATACTCTTCTTTATAAGAAGAGTTTTGCCGAAATAACTGTAAACCTTCCAAAAAAAAAAAAAAACCAAAAACCAATTAATGTACGCTGTTTGTGGGAAATGTTTATGTCAATTTGCTTTATTTATTTATTTTGGCTTTGAAGATTTAAGAAAAGGTTGAAGGTCATATGAAAACATTTTCAAATCAGTTTAGAATGTAATGATCAAATGCCCTTCATGTCTTCATGAGTGATCTTGTGGGATACAGGGCTGACAAAGGAAGAACTTCCGGAGGTTTCTAAGTGGGCTGAAGGATGTGAGAAATACACTTCCTCAGAGATATTTAAGAGTCAGTTTGTGACTATCCATCTGGAAAGATTTGGAGGATGCCTGTGGAGGAGGGGAGGCTCCCTACTAAGATGGATGGATGGTTTTCTTGCCCCAGGCTCTGAGACCCTGTGGACAACTTACTTATGAGAGTCTGTGCAGAGGACTGCTGTGGAATCATGGCTTAACAGTCGTTGGTTTTATCTTTTGTAAGATCCCTTGTATAATGAGATGTTTAAAATTGTTCTAAATTTCAGTTATTTTTATTCCTAAAGGGAACAAGAAAGAGAAAGAAAACAAAATCACATTTGTACAAAAGAATCTTATCTCATAATGTATAAGAGGAATATATATTTATGTGTATAAATACATATATATCATTGAATACATGTGCTATGCTACTATTTTTTGCATATTGTAGCTATAAAAAAACAAACCATATGTCATTACATTTATCCAACCTCTTGCTCATCTGGAAAGATTTTTTTTTCCCTTCAAGCTTCTAAGAGGCTTTAATGTGAACCAATTA
The DNA here is from genome assembly GCA_907164525.1 of Lophiomys imhausi. NCBI lineage: Eukaryota > Metazoa > Chordata > Mammalia > Rodentia > Muridae > Lophiomys > Lophiomys imhausi. The sequence goes on from CAJQZJ010032097.1 coordinate 13,991,544, forward strand.
AAACATTGTCGTTTTCAAAGTCTTCTCAGAAAGGAAGTAACTTCAGCCATTAGAAAATTTAACATTTGAAATCTGAATACTAAAAAATGCAGAAAATGTAAAGTGAAGTCATCAACACTGTTGTCTATTCATTGCAGTTTGCAATCAGCTCTGCCCCTGCCTGGGACTTGCTCGGCATCGCCAAGTCACATGCAATCAGATGGCTTGTGAAGAGAGGTCCAACTTTCTGGTACCACTGAAATGATAAAGCTATGGAGGATGTTGTAGAAAGCCATGGAGCCTATTGCCTGGTTTTAAATAGAGCTTTGTTTATTTTAGTTCAATTTTTCATTTAGGTTTTTTTCTTACAAAACTAGAAAGTGATTTTGTATGTTTTCATTTTGTAGTAAACTACTAAAGTCATTTGTTCTGTGATCAAGGTCATGTCTGTGGCTGAAGTTCTCCAGTCACAGCCATCTGTTGAACGGTCCCTTGAAAGGACCCTTCTTTGTTTCCGTACAGCAGGGAACAGACTGACTTCTCTCATTTCAGTAAGAATCCCTTTCTATTGCAATCAAAATCCTTTCTATTGCTAGATCACAATAGAATATCTTCGTGCAAAATATAACATTCATTCTAGTGCCTAGCCTGCAACACCAAGACTGAAATTTCACTGAATTTATTTTTGCTTTTCACCAGAATTAATATGGACACTCAAATGTAAGTCAGCTCTTATTTTCTTCTTGTTATTGTTTTTCATTTTGTGTATTTCACATCATATACCCTATTCCCTCTCTTCTACCATCCTGCACCCTTGCAACCTCCCCCCATTTAAAAAAATCTCATTGTGGAAGCTGTAGGGTGTCTCAGTGTGTTCTATGATATTTCCTTCTGTTTATATGTTTTTGCTTGCAAATGTTCACTATAATGCCTCCTTGGTCTGGTATGAGGCCTATGGCTTCTGCTACTTTGTCAATACTGGAATTTCACTGGGACTCCTGTCAGATGTGCTGTTATTGTCCTGTCATGGGGCTCCTGTAGTTTTGGGTCTGTGGAACTGGCTTCTTCATATACTCTAGCAGTTCATCCATTGTGTGTATGTTGGGGTGAGCCAACTCAAATCCCTGGTTCTGGGCCTGCAACTCCCACTTGCATGACACGCTCTTCCAAGTGTTGTAGCAGGTAAAGAGTTGGACCAACTCTCCCACCTGGTACCTGTGGTGAAGGCAAGATAGTAAAGGGGATCTCTCCCTCACTAACACCACAAAGCATACGAAGGGCAGGTGTAAGGGTTAGATAAATTAGATTTAGAAAATATATAGGGGTTTCTGATAATGTTGTTCATGCCCCAAATTAAGAGTCAGTATCAGAAACCCCTATATATTTTCTAAATCTAATTTATCTAACCCCTACAGGCAGGGCTGGCTCTCCCACACTCACTTCCTCAGGGCTGGCTCACTCACAACCCTCACATCCAGGGATAGCTGTAGTGTGCTGCCCAGGCAAAGTTCAAGGCCTGCCCCTCACATGTTGCAGCATGTGAGGGGCAGGGACAGCTCTCCTGATCTTGTGACCTCATTATGGCCAAATATCCTGTCCACCACTGGTGGTGAGGGCAAAAGGGAGAGGAGTGGATCTCTCCCTTGCCAATACCACTGTAGGCCAGACCTTTTAAAGGCAGTAGTTTGAATAGAACGGAAAATATTTCTGTTAATTAAGGCCATGATTTTCCTTTAGTTCATGAATGAGAAGCAATTCCATAAGAATAGAAATAGCTGTCATTTATTCTATGCAGTCCTGAAACCCCTTAGAATCTGCTCTAGGACTAAATCCACTCACCGAAGTCAGATAGACAAGCACAAAATCTCAAAATGCAGTGGCAACTGGGGTATGTGATTAGGTTTTTCTGAGTATACTCAGAGAATTGACCAAATTATATATTATTATAAATTATTGCCCTCAGAATATTGTTATCTCTCCAAGGAGTAAACTCAAGCTCATCAGCAATCTCTCTCTTGTCCCCTTTCCTAGCCCTTGACAACTACTAATCCATACTCTATTTATGTTAGCTTATGATTCACACTTCCTGAACCACTCTCATGTAGCCTATCATGTCTGACAACTTTTACTTAGCATAATACCTTTACAGTTCATCCATCTTGCAGCAGGAGCCAGTAATCATTTTTTATGGCTGAATAATACACCAGTGTATGTACAATACTGTGTTTTAGTTGCTAATTTCTCATTTGGTGGGCATTTGGATTGTTTCCACTTTTTGGCTATTATGAACAACACCAGTTTGAACATTTGTGAAGAAGATCTGGTGTGGCTATATCTTTTATAATTTTGTGAAAATAACTAGGAGCAGTATTTTTAGTTTATGTGATTATTCAATGTTCACCTTTCTGAGAAACTTCCAATTCCTTTCCCAAGTGAAAGTGAAGATTTCATTTTTAGGTACCTGAGTTACACATTTTGGTATATCACTTGATTAATTTTTCTGTCTTCAGCAGCTAAAGATTTCACAGAGGGCATTAGAAGCAGTCAGGTTTGGAATTCCAATCTCCAGAGTCTAAACTAATGACAGTGACAGTAAGGGGAAGGATGAGGTTGGGTATGAAATGTCTCTTTGGAAGAGTAATCAGGGAGCTGGATGACCAGAATGCAGGGATTTGAAAAGTGGGTTTCTAATACTTGAAAGTCTTAAGTAATCTGACTGCACACAGAGTATGAAACATGGAAGTGAGAAATAGGAGTGAATCTTAGTAATTTCTTCTTTGTTTTTAATAGAGGTATGGTTAGAGTAAGTATAACTTCAATCTTAAATTTTTATTTTATTGAAAAGGAAAGTGTGGTTTTGTTGTTCTTTTGTTCTTTTGTTTTTTTTTTTCTGGCAAAAAGAATAGATCAAAATAGGAATCTCCAAAGCATTCGAGTGCCTATAACCCAGGGGCTGTGCAGAATGTATTTTCTCCTACAGCTGATGCTCTGTTGTCCTGTTTATAGAGGTAGTGTGGAAGTTCTTATGGATCATTTACACTGAAGATTGAGTGTAACACTGGACTTATAAAAATTATTGAAGTGAAATTTACATAAAAATTCCAACCCTTTGAAGTGTCTAGAACAGTGGCTTTTACTACTCTAACCAACGTCTCTGCTGTCTGCCAACTCACATCATACCAAAATAAAAACTCCTATCCATAAGCAGTTTTTCATTTCCTTCCTTCCCAGATCTTTGACAACCACCAGTCTGAATTCTGTCCTTTTGGATTTACCTATTGTAGATATTCTGCATAAGTGAAATATAAAATAGCCTTTTATTTGTCTTTCATATATTATATATAACTACTTATTCATATTGTGATATGTAAAGCCACTTTTATGTTTAAAGAGAATATATACATGTGTGTGTGTGTGTGTGTGTGTGTGTGTGTATGTGTATCCATTCTCTTAGCTCTCCACCACTAATTTGATAGACATTTGGGTTGCTTACATATATTGGCTCTTATGGAAACCACTGCAGTGCCCATAGCCAGTAGTAGTTAATTGGGGTTTTTGATTTGTATTTTTCAAACAACTAAGTTTGTGGAGAAGTGTTCATTCAAGACCTTTGTCAATTTAAAAATTATGTTCATCTGTTTGTTATTGAATTGTAAAAATTCTTTATGTGTGTGCATAAATACATATATAGCTATAAATATGCATGAATATATCTATAAAAGTTACAAAAGCACATAAACATATACATTTATATATATATTTATATATAAGTATTAATGATAAAAGTTATATATTTTTTAAAAGTTACACTTGTTTACCATACATTCATAGTTTTTAATGACTTTATATACTTTCTTGGATATGTGCCTCAAGGCTGGTGTGAGCATTGGTTTTTATTTGGGATATTTATTATACATTATAAAAATTGATAAATTCATAATTATTTTTTAAACTAAACCACACAAAGACATGTAAATAATCAGGGATCTAATAGAAGAATTCCGTACTGTGTTTTTCCTAGAACTTGGCTTTTTCACTTAAGAAGATTAGGTAAATGATATTTTATAGCTCTTGATACTGTAACTTGCAAAAGTAAATTATAAATATTTAAGGAGCTTTGGCAACTGAAGGTACACATGGCTTTTGTTAAAACAAAAATTAATAGCTAGTAACTAATAGAGGGAGGACCCGACCTGGAGGCCATATTCCAGGGACTCTTGTGAAGTTTTATTTTTGTCTTTCTCAAATTGTAATCTGAAGAAATGAAGTTTCAGATTTACATACTCAGTGTTCTTTCTGCCCAGAGCCTGTTCTTTGTCAGAGTGTGGTTGGCATGATGTACCCCACGCCAATTTGAAGAGGGTCCTTAAGTGATATCATGAAAGTGTCCCCAACCCTTCCTCCACGTGTGTTTCCGCCGCTGCAGTGTGGGAATTGGCAGGAGAGAAGGCATGGAAGTGTGCAATGCAGGGGTGATGTTTGTTAGAAGACATCAGGAAGGACACATAATAGAGGAGAGATGGCAGGAAGATTGGAAAACTGGCATCATTTTGAGTCTAAGCATGAATGTGATTTACATGGGGGAGCTTGTCTGTCTACATACACAGCTTTACTGTGGTCAAAAAGAAGTTATAAACCTTGCAATAGTCATTATGTTACAGAGATGCACAGAGCTTCATTTTAATGTCAAACATACGAGAGACTGAAGTTTATGTATGAGACTCTCTCTCTCTCTCTCTCTCTCTCTCTCTCTCTCTCTCTTTCTCTCTGGTTTGTCGAGACAAAGTTTCTCTGTGTAACAGAGTCCTGGCTGTCCTGGACTTACTTTGTAGAGCAGGATGGCCTCGAACTCACAGAGATCCACCTGCCTCTGCCTCCTGAGTGTTGGGATTAAAGACATACGCCAACCACCATGCCCGGCTTAGAACTTCATTTTATGACCAACTTATCTATGTTTATTGAATAACCACTTAATGGACACTCATTGACTGTACTTAAATTCTGATAATGGCTGATCAAGAGCTTTCTACAAATGCTGTACTTATTTAGACACTAGATTCTTTTAATTTTATATTTTATGGAGAACTTCGTGCATAATCATGACATCTGTATTGCTCCTGCCCACCTCTTTCTCAGACTCCTCCATGTATTGAGCATTTGTCTAATGACAATAACATGTAATCTGAAAGGCTTTACACTTTTAGAGTATCTAATAAAAGGCACAAATAGGAAGGGGGAATAGGGAGGGGTTTGTGACTGAGATGTAACTTGAAGAAAAAAAATAAAGTATTTATAAAAAAAAAAAAAGGCACAAATAATCACATGACAATATGAGAGCACTAGGGAGTTCATGGTTCCATGGTGGATGAGTCTGTTAAACATACTTTACTTTTTTCACAAATACATATGTCTTCCTTAAAAATTTACAGTTTCTTATCTTAAATAGACTGATGGATGTGGAGCTTCAGCTGCAGTTTATCGTCAAAAGAAATAAAACACACTATTACTTAAAGGAGAAACAGATACCTGTGGGCTATTTAAAACTTACTCTTCTGGCTTCTTTTTTGAAACTAGGAGGGTCTGGGAAAACTGGGCCTCCATTTCTGTGCACCAGCTGTATGAGACAGCAGTGGCCATGAGGTTAGCAGCTCCTACGAGCTCATCGACCACCCACCATTAGTTTACAGAGATCTCACTTAACTGACCAGCCTTGGCCCAGGGTAGCTTCACTCATTCTGACTGCCTGCCTAACCTGAAAGGTTCCTTTAACAGTAATTTTTTGTTATATGTATGTATGTGTAAGAGAACTGTATGCCAAGTTGTTTGTCAGTTTATCTAATAAAGTTTCAACTAGCATTTGAGTAAGTTTTATCAGGGAAAGTGTCTATGATGATGGTGAGCACAACTCTTTAAAACTATTATTCTCCCAACGCTGCCTGAGTTGGAGGAACCCTTTCCACGTCAGTATTCTCAGGAGATAGATCTACGATTGGTATCTAATGAACCATTTCCCACTCCATCCCTAAAAATAGAGTATTAGTGAGACCTGTTAACATTCCATACTGATTTGAAATTTACGCATCTGAGCCTATAGCCTATAGAGGGAAGGAATAACTGAGCCTTAGCAAGAGAGAAGATCTACCTAAAACAGAAGACCTAGAAGAAACAGTTATTTGGACTCTGACAATTTGTAGGAGGACAAGCAGTCCTCATCTGCCCCAGAGAGATCTCAGAAAGTTCAGTTAACACAATGGATGGTCGATAACAAAAACGTGACCCACAACATACAATTTCTGGAAGGCACATACCAGAGCTGTTTCTCAAGACTTCACATTGTCACTATAATTTAAGAGTGAATCAATGAAACTTTTAGGAGTTGACCTTGAGATCTTTAAAGGGCAGAGACAGGAAGGCATGGGCAGAAGTGTTTTATAATGTAAAATAAGCCTCTAGTACTTGAGCTATGTTTACTAAACAAAACATGTCTTTAAAATCAGTATTTGTTAAAAGGTAAAGATTTCTACACCCGAAGACAAACTTGAGAAAAGCAGTATTTTTAAATAAAAACTGTTAGGTTTCTCAATAGCACTTCACATACTTATCTGACGTCTTACAGTCTGAACATTTTGTGCCACATGTCCTCAGTGTGTGGCGTCCCTTTGGTGATTCATCAAGAGGCAGCGAGTATCTAAGTTGGGACAATGCAGTAGGCTGTTTCCATTTCCTAATCCAAATTATTTTTGTTTAAAAGACTGATGTCTTCTTTTCTGTCTCTGATTAAGATTCATACTCTCCTTAACCCTATTTGGTGATGGGCCACATGCTTCTCAGGGATTTTATTTCTTCCTCTTCTCTGAGGGGGCCGTCAAAGTTGATTACATTCTAGGTTCCAGCTAAACCGTGTCTCCTCGGAAGGTTTTATATAAACATCCTAGTTTCGTGGGTCCTTTTAGACATAGAATATGGATGGATAATCACTCACCAAGTATTCATTGAAGTTTTCCTACTTCGTTTCAGGCACAGTCTTGGTATTGGAGGTAGAGAGGTAAAATAACAGATGAACCTTCATGTATCTGAAGGGGGAAAAGGAAGTACACAAACAAGTAAGGTAACTTTTAATGTCTCTAAGTGCTATGAAGAAAGCAAAAGTAGGGAATGTGGCTCAAAGGCTCTGATTGGCAAAAAAGCAACATTAAATTTGATGACCAGAGACATCCTTTCAAAAATAGTGACACCTAAGCTGACACCTAGATAAGGGCACAGCCAAGGCCTAAGTGGATAAAATATACCCTGAGTTCTAAAGCAGGTATGAGGTCGGTGAGCAAAGCCACAAAGGAGATCAAAGTGGGTCTCTACCACGCGAGGTGGATCACACCAGAGTGGATGTTGGCCTTTGCCTGGATGTTGTTCTGGCAGCTTGTATTGCCCAACCCTGATTATTAAACATCAAACCTCAAAGGTTAGGCTTTGTAAACAGAGAGCTTCTTAGATATAAGAGTGAGTTACTCATTCAGAATAGGTACCAAGGCAGATGAGATTTTTTTGGAGACTTACAGCCTTAATGCTAGTCATTCCTAAAAGGCCATTGTTCTGGAAGTACATGGAGAGTTCTATATAAATGAGTGAGGATTCTTGCCCTTATTAAATTCACTCAGATGACAAAGAAATTGTTGACTTCAGACTAAGGATATTAATTTGTTAAGGGTTCATTTTTTTAAGTAATGCAAAGTGTTTTGTGTATTGAATAAACATCCATAAAGCCCTTCCTATGAGCTAGATACCATTAGTTCTACAAATGGTAAATATTTTAAGCTTCCAGTCAGCTACATGGAATGGGAAGTATGAATATGTCTATTTCACTTATAAAGAAAAGAAAATAGAGAGAGTGTATGAAAATTAATGAATTAATGGAAAGCGTTGCTTTAATTTTCTAAAGGAAACAAGATAGCAGTAATGTTTTCTGCAGGTACAAAAGGCTGTGTCTATATTGAAAATCAGTAGTCAATTTCTTTAAAAAATTTTACTATTTCTTTAAGAGTTCATACAACATGCTTTAATAATCCCTTCTTAACACTGGAAAAGGAACATATTGTCAGTGTGATATAAACCATTTGTAATACATTCGAAGGCTGTTTGAAAGGATTGTTCCATAACAACCTAAATCATGTGTGAGTAGATTTTTTAAAAATTAGACTTATCAGTTTTATGCTCTATTATATGGCTCATTAAGACATACATTTCCAAAGTTTACTTTCTAGAGCAGTGAGAAACAGTCCTGTTCTGAGCAATTAATAACTGGCACAGATGACTCTATCTTAGCAGGTCAATGAACAGTAATTACCATAGAAGGAAGCTGGGCTGTCAGGCCATTGTGCTGAGACCTTGGTTTGACTGTGTTGTTCTCTCATTCACAGAACACAGGCTTTCCAGAACCACAGAGCAAAGGATATCATGCTGTACCAACAAATATTTGTGAAACATAGGGTGTCAAAGTAGTTTTTTAAAGAAAGTACTCAGTAATGGAGCATTAATTAGAAGCCAATGAAATGAAATCATACTTCTCTAGCTTGCCAAAGACATTACCTGTGTGTCAAAAGAAGTGTTTGTGACCAGCATGCTGGGCTTGCATGCCAATGATCCAGGCAGGTGGTCATTAGAGGCTTTCTTTTGCTGCAAGCCGGATCATTTTCTTCCTGAATAGCTTGGTGAGGGCCAGCCCCTAATTTCTCCCTGAATTAAAAATTATCCCCTCCAAATTGCCAAGGTACTTGTCCATTATGCCAAGGAAATGTTGCAACAGAGTTTTCTCAGGCTGCGAAGCATTGACTGAGCTCACAATCTTTCAGTCTGTCTTATTGGCAAACTCAGAATATCTGCTCTATTGATTCAATTTGAAATCTCTGTTAGGTGGCTTTTTTATTCCTTACAAACAGCATAATCGAAAGCATTGTTTTGGTAGACTGTTCTGCGAAGACCATATAATCACCATTTAAATTAGTCCTAATTCATTTTTCATTTGCTTATTTTTCTTTCCCAGAACTAATTTTTTTTTAACAATTAGAACATCTGAATTTTAATTACATTACCATCAAGAAGCTCATTAAAGTCACTTAATTGACAACATTTCCAAAAAAAACCTTAGCTGGGTTTAATATATTTTAAAGAGTTACTGTCAAAGTATAATTTCACCATTACAAACAGCTTGGCAACAACATTTGCATAAAGATCTGTCAGCTTCTGAAAAAATGCTTAAATGTTGGGAAAATCAGATTCGTTAAGTCGCCTTTCCTGAAGCAGTCTACAAATGGAGAAATTGTCACATATATTCATCCTTGTAACCCCTGAAGTACACACACCATGCCAACACAGGGAGTCGGTAAATGTTCCTTGAAGGAAATAAATAACACACTTTGTAGTCTGAGGTAGATGCATAAAAAGTTTAAATGTCAGTAGAAGTTCCTTTTCATCTGTGTTAAGTTTAACTAAATTTCTCATGTACCTGCTTCTGCTTCCTCACTCTCTCTAAGAAATATTAGATTATCAGTTAAGACTTTGCAAACTTTATAAGTAGTTCTAGGATGAGGACCACATGGGAGGGAATGAGAATAATTCTTAAAACACTCTTATGATTTCCTCGTATTATGTGTGAAGGTTTTTTTTTTCTTTTCGTCACCCACAGTATATAAAATCGTGGTTTACATCTGTAATGAATGAGCGGATGAACCTCTTGGTTGTGACTAGTATATACTTTGTGACACTGAGACTTTCCTCTGTAAATACACCCAGAAGTGAAGTGTGGGGAAATATAAATATTAGTATGCTAGCTTTTAAAAGAAAGGGGTACATGTTCTAGAAGCAGTCATTTAATTTGGAATTTTCAACTTAAAATAGCTCCCCTTTGTCCTATACAGTCCATCTATTCTTCCAAGCCCAAAGAAGAATCTAGTAATGCAGAATAAATTGTAATAGAATAAAATGTTAAAAATAAAACATTAAAGAATTTCCAGTCAAATTACTGCCTTTCTCTCCTCAGTGTATTGATAGCAATGTCTGGTATACAGCCAGATTCAACAAATGTCTGTTGAATGAACCCGTCAATGAATGAACATATATAAATGAAGCCCTGAGGAGGACTTGGATGTTTCTACCCAGGAGCTCAGGCTCAGTTCCCATCAAAATCAGTGCAGAAAACGTCAACCTTCCATGAGTATAGAGGTGGGCATTTAATAAACCGTTGGTGGGGTTTCTCTGTTAATACTTGCAGGAACAGGCCATGGAGGTCACTCTAGGATATGGATGTTCAGTAGTGCTTTCTGTGGTGATATAAATATCCTTTATCTACTACTACTCCACATGGCTAGTGTGATTAAAGTGCTGTATTTTAATCTCATTTAATTTTTATTCACTTAAATTAAGATAGCCACAAATCGTTAATGGCTGGACTAGACTTTCATGGTGTGTAGAGATGTGGAGGAATACGGTATATTGGAAGAAATTTAGATCTTATGGAGGCTGGTGATTGGACAAAGGCTTGGGGAAAAAATCTGCATGGGAAAGATTGTCAAAGGCTCCATGTGTCCAAAGGCAGTTGAGTTTAAAGAGTCATTTGTAGATGGGGAGAGTCCCTGGGGACTTCAATGTAGATTAAGGCCCTGACTGCATTTGTCTTTCGGCAGTCTCTTCGTGGGCACAGAAGCAAAGGTCTGAGGCTCAAAGTCACCTTCTGTCCGTAGTATAGAAACTGCCTTTGCAAAGGCCACAAAAATGTGAAATTGTGGATGTGGCAAGATTTCTGGTAGTCATCTTTTTTACTAATTCTAAGAAAGGGTACCACAGGGAAACACCTAATGGTCTTCTCCCAAGGCAGAAAACTCTGAGGCTTTTCTGGGCTTGCTTCAGAGGCTGTGCTTTGGGGAAATGAAATGAAGGAAGTAGCATTACCTAAGGCTCAGGATATCAGCCACTTGGTGTAGTAAGGAGCAGCCTTCTGGGGCTGGAAAGGTTCCTTCCAGATTCCCCAACTACTCAGCAGCCTTATCACTGTGGGAGGTGAGGCTCTGTGGCCAGAGTGAGAAGCTTGTTTCAAAACAAGGTAGTAGGAAGGATTTGGGGTTGAGAAGTGTCTGAAAAGTCTAAAAAGATACTGTGATCTATGGACCTTCAAGCACCTACTCTTTGCTTCAGTTGGTTCTTCTGGCTATAGAAATGAGAGGAGTCTTTGAGATATGGTACCAAGTAATCAGAAAGGAAGAATTAAGTTTTGGGCAAGGGTAGAGTACCCAGGAAGGTCCAGAGCTGGGAAATATTAATGAAATGCCCTCTAGACAGGGGCTTGGTGGATGCTTCCAAATTCATTCCTGTGTATTGTAAGGTGTCCTGTTATGGTTCTTTTTTTTTTGGCTTCTATATGGTAGCAATATTTATTTATCTTTACAGAAGTCAGTAAGCTAGAAAATCATTTGGAAGATCACTGATGCATTCTCAGAGGTGACAACTGCCTTCTCTACCTTCTCCTTCTTCCTTTCCTTCCTCATCCCTCCTTCTTCCTTCTTCCCCTTCCTCCTCCTTCACTTCCACCCCCACCATGTTCTTTTCCTCCTTCTTTTTTTTAATAATTTATTTTTTATTTCTTCAAGTTACATCTCAATCACAATCCCCTCCCTACTCCCCCCCCCCATCCCTCCCTTTCAGCCCACATACTGGTTCTTTTTCTTATAACTATAAATACAATACAAAACAACAGAAATAAATAGGCCACGATTATAAGAGTTATATGGCTTAGCATACATTCCCAATGTCCAGTCCATATGTATTTGGCACCTGAATTTAACATTCTACTATCTAACCATCTCCATGAGTTTAAAGTTCTATATCTAACTCAGCTTTCATACTAACTTGCCTCATAATTTTAAAAATATCTTCTTAGATCCAGAACACCCTCTTGATTCCTAAACAACTCAAAATTTAACTATGAGACTCTAGGTATCTATTCTTCAACCACCTCAGAGACCTGAGAGGGATAAATATATCTGATTATATAGGAAGTGCAGGGCCTGCAGCTTCCAAAACTAAAAAATGACATACCAGTGGCTGCCTGGACAGTTCCCATTTTCTCTCCATACATTACAGCATCAATCTTCAGCCATTTGGCCCCATTGTTATGGTTCTTTTTTAAAAGTCCTGTGGTAATCACAGAGGTGGCAAACTGCCCAAAGCTTCCAATTGGTGGTAGCCATTGTAAATTTCTATTCCTTGAAATGAACTTTTAGAATGTAAAACTCCCGAGAGACCTAACAGATGCAAAATTTTCTCTTTGAGATATTGTTGCCCTTTTTATTTTTGTTAGTTTAACTTAGTAATTTTTAGTAATCTGAGGCAGACTTTTTGTTTGTTTGTTTTTCTAATTTTACAGTGATTCAAAGTAATATCACTTCCAGTTTCAATGTATTTTTCAAAAAGAGCCTGAATTCGAAAGTCTGACTTCATCATTATTCAACACATTTGGAAATGCTGGGGAAATCTTTGCATTTGTTGGAAGAACAGGAGAAAGTGCAAACATCTTAGATCCGACTCCTCGCATGGCCTAAACTGTGCCTTTCTGTGCTCTGTATTTTGTCCCAGTATTTTCTCATTAAAGAAACCCCAAACTGCACCCAGCTTGTCTTCCTCTACGGCCACCACATCACTCATGTCGTTTTGTATAGAAGCATTTCCCACAACAGGATGCAGAGCCTGAAATGACCACACACAAATAACACGACATAACCTCAACTTCTGATTTTATTTCCCGCCCCCCCCCCCAAAAAAAATGAACAGGTGATAAAACACTGTGTCCAAAGTGGGAATCATGTCTCCCCTCTTCCTCTTCTTTCACAGAGCTTAAGAAAATGTAAACAACATTGAGCCTGAACTTCTGAGCCCTCCTAAATTTTTAGCGGCCTTTACAAATTCATGGTCCAAGTCATCCATGAGAAGCCCTTGGACTGAGCTATAAGCCAATGCCTACGTTGGTTGGTTCAGTCTGGTAAAGAAAAGCATTGCTTGAGAAAGTGGGTCATGTGGGTATATAAGTGATTCAGGGAGCGGCCAGATGATATGCCATGGTTCTGGTCAGAGTACCACTGCAACACAAAGAAAAGAAGTGTTTTTATTTCTGGAGCCACAAAACACACCTAGTGTTAGCTCTAAAATCATGGTAAATTTCCTAATATTTTTGGAAGATTCTTTCAAGAACCCTCAAATAAATATAGTTGTTTGGATGTGAACATTTGGAGCAGGAAAAAAAAAGGCAGAGTTCTTATTAACATTCAGTACTATTTTATATTCTTTAACTCTATGTCTTTGATTCTAAGGATGAGCTGATCTAATCGCCAGTAGCCTAGGGATTAGAATCAAGAGTCTTAGATCCCAGGACTGGTGCATTAGGTCTGTCACTTTGGTCCTCGGGCACTCGGGTTTTTTATTTGAAAAGTAAAAGCATTGAATTCATTTTTTTTTTTTTTTTTACTAGGACCGTGGTAGCTCAAAAATTCCATGAGGCTTTTGGCCTGTAAATCTAATTCTCAGTTTCAGAAAAATCCACCATCTAGTATATCCACATATAACCATAAATACCTTTTATAGGCCTTTAAAACAACATTGCAAGAGGAAAAAATAGGGGAGATAACTTTAAACTTTATTGTTGGAGAGATACAAGCAATGTTATAGCCTTCATTTGCATAAGGGTGTCAAAGATCAGAATGTAACAGTATGAATTTACTGAGTTAAATTTCTTTTAGGAAGTCATAATAAACAAAGGCCATTAAAAAGATTTCACCTCACTTCTTGTAAATTATGTTCCAAAAGATTAAAATTTCTAAAAGCCGAGGGACTCTCTTCCTAGTGTCCTATCCAATACAAGCAATTAAGGGAGAAAATATATTTGCTGAAGTGGGGATGTATCTACCAATGACTGTTTCCACTCTTGATCTTCTTGCCTCCTCTGATCCCATTTCACATTCTCGCACCCAGAAATGTATGTCCCAGGTACTGAGCATACAGGGAGGAACTGATTCTCTAACTCTGAATGAACATGAAAGAACTTAGGGAGCCACTGAGACTCTGGGAACATTCTGCAATTGCTTCTTACTGAACAAACAGAACCTGTTAGCTGCTCTGTGACTCCTAGGTTCTGTAGGAACTCTGAATATGCACCTACACTTATGCACCCAGGATTGCAGAACCATTAGATATTTGGACTGCTTAATCTTGTGAATTATCTTGTTTTATATGGAGCCCAGAGGTGGTTTGGCCGTTGAGAGGCTTCAGAAAAAGTCCAAGACTCATTTACCAATATTCTTCCCTTTCTACTCCCTAGTTATATTTTTAGGTTTTACTAAATAAATAACTATCCAAACACACACACACACACACACACACACACACACACACACACACACACA
>CAJQZJ010032097.1:14005973-14067522 GCA_907164525.1 Lophiomys imhausi
ACACACACACACACACACACACACACACACACACACACACACACACACACGAACTCTTTCTTTTAGCTTGGTGGTCAAAGGCCATGAACAAGGGTAAGACAGAATCATGTACCATCGCCTGGAAATCCACTTGTGCATTAACCAAAGCTTTAGCAATCTGTGCTGAGTTCTGAAAGTGCACATTATCTGCAACAGAGAGAGAGAGAGAGAGAGAGAGAGAGAGAGAGAGAGAGAGAGAGTTAAAATGCTGCTAAATACCAGAAAGCCTAGAGTGACAATCTACTGCCTGGAAATGAGCACCAACCATTATCTAGTCATGCATTTGACATTGTCAGCAGCGAGTGATCACGCTCAGATATGGAAATGTCCTTGACTCTTAGGTACTGACCCTGAGCACAGGCATAGGAAGATGCTTAATGTTTCTTAAACAAAGTGAGGCTGGCTCAGTATTTTTATGTGTAAGAGTCTTGCTTAAACCTCACCATCTGCTGTTCCGTGGATGAGAAGATAGTCTACATTTCTGAAATATTCTGCTCTTGCCATCACAGTTGAATTCTGGAAAAGAAGAAAAATTAACATTTTAGTTGCTGCAAGTTCTAATAGAAAACTAGCTAAATCATTGTGCAATGGACTTCGCACCAATACTGAAATTATGTATTGCTTTGGTTGATAAATATTTAAGAGTCGGAGCAACACATTTTCATCATCATTTGCATTACTTCCATCTGATTCTTAGTTTGAAAAACTGGAAGTTTATGTGTCATATGTTACATATGAGTGAGACCTTAGGCATAAATGATGCCCCGCTCAAGCTGTGTAGGCGTTGGGGGTAGGGAGGAGAGATGAGAAGTGGGAGGTTAGGGGAAGGGGGATGGTGAAATACTAGACTCTCCAAAGAGTAAAATTTCTTTATAGTGATGCTTTGCAGTTAACAAAAGCCCATAATTCTTGCCTGGGGATCCAGAATTGAACCTGCAAACTTGGATCACTGTTTTAAAATTACTTAACACATTTGAAATAAACTAGTGACCTAGATACAATGGGAAACGCTTACTTTATAATGCTCAAGATTATCGTCCTTTGTTGGGAGACCCATGAATCTCTCGGAGTAGATAGATGCTGTAAAAATACATAAGGATACATTACTTCCATTTTATACATGTCATTCCACTATCTTACGTAACTCCTACATTAGTAATTGTGCCCAGTTCTCCCATGTGGAGACTGAGAGATGCTCTTGTCTTACTTGATGTCATGGTGGGCCTTACCAAAGGTGCTGTTTCTGCAGCTCACATCCGAGGCTCAAGAAACAATGCAGAAACATTATGGAAACATGAGTATCTAAGCGTTTCCTTTTGCAGGCTGCTTTTAAGCTTTTTCACTTGGTCTCCTTGGGGAATGTTGGAATGGGAACGGCCTCATTATATTTTAAAATAAACTGCAAAACCCAGCACCTCTGGTCTCTTCACTAGTGTCTTGTTTCATCTAGGATTAAAATGTGTCTCCCGGATTTACTCGCTTCAGCATCATACACACATATTCAAACACACAAATGCATACCTTTCTGAATAAAGAGTCCCTGTAAGGCATTAATGCCTTCAGTTTAGAAAAGAGAATATAGCAAAAGCATTTTTTGCAATTATTATAGTTACTCAAGTTAACATTCTGCATTGAGGTTAATCATGGAAACAGGCACACACAAGAAAGGATATTTCCAAATTTATATATAACATAATTCCAAATTTGTGTATATATGGACATATATATGCATATATAAATATATATATATGTATATATTTATATTTTCCCTCTGATTTGTGAGTCAGGATGCTGTGCTCCACACTGTAGTATAAAGGTAAATTTCTTGGCCGCTGCTTTGACTTTGCAAAAGATATGCTTAAAAGTCATTATTGCTGGAGTTATGTGCCTTCAAAAACAGAGTTAGTTCTGATGTTAAAGATTTTTTTTTTAACAAGGGCTTAAAGTTTCTGGGAGAAAATAGGATATATAGGATTTGTGAAGATTCTTTTCTCTTTTTAACCACTAAAGGTGGTCATAGAATGGCAACAGCGAGGTATATGAACAACCTTGTTTATAGATTATACTTTCCCCAGCAATGCCGACGTGTACTTTACTGCATAATTTTTTTTTCCTAGCAACCTCAAATATAGAGTAATTATGTGTGAAAGGTTTTCACAGCAACATTTATGAAATGTTTCCATACCGTAATATTCCCAACTGGAGACTGGAGCCACTGCTATTCCACACTTGAAAAGACCAGTTCCAGACGCAAGGGCCAGGGATGAAACATAACCTCCGTAGGACTGTAGAGACATTGTTTTTGGTCAGGCCCAGATACCTGCTCAGAAGCGCCTCTGTGTTTCTAAAGTGAGTATATGAACAATAAGACTGAGGGGAGCTGGGGCAAGGCGTAGAGTAGACTAAATGCCCACCATGACCCTCAGTGGCAAGCTCCACTAGCAATTTTATCTCTGATCAATCAGAAAACAATTAATCATAACAAGCTTACTGAGAACAGGGTAGGCAACATTTAAGAGATAAATGTAATTGCAAGGTGTCGACAAAAACACAAAACTCTTTTATTTGTTGGAAAACAAAACAAAGTAAAACAAACAAAAAAACAAAGGAAAACCAAGATTTTACTTGAAAGAGTTGCACAAAAAAAAGGAATTGTTTGCAAAATGTAAATGTGAGACACTTTCTAACATTCACAAAAGTCCTGTGATGTAGAATTTGTAGCTACAGTTTTTATCTAATGTATCAATAGGACACAGCTGTAGTTGTATGCTGTATAGCTACACAAGCAGTTTTGAGGAATTCTGACATGGTTGGAGTTATTGCTGTGTAGTCATACATGCTGTTTGGAGGAATTATGACATAGCAGCCCAAAAGAAGGAAAGTTGTTGGTGTCTTCAGAGAGGGAAGAGGAGGCTGGGAAGGAGGGGAGGAGCCAAGAGGGACAAGAGGGTTCATTCTTACTTAAGGAGTGGGAGACTAGCTAAGAATATTATTGAGTTTAGCAAGTAAGTGAAGAATCCTCTAAGTAGTTTACGGTTTTATGTTTCTGTCTCTGGGGAGTCTTGTTGAGGGCCTTTGGCTGCAAAACACAGAATAAAATATGCTACTCCAATTATACTGTGGCCTCCTTTTTATTATATTTGGAGAACTAAACTAGGTTTTAATATATTATTAAAGTAAAAGGGGAAAATATATTTTAAAAGCAGAAGGAACATTTGGTTTTAAAACGACTTTGCTAAGTGAAATTCCCTATATGATTAAAAATTTCAGTTATGAAAATAATTTGCTTTAATTAGTAGGCCACCAAGACCTGTTCCTAAATGGAAAGGGTTTCCTCCTTCTTCAATTTTAATTTCAAATGAGAGCAGAGTAAACCTAAGACTTTCATTATTTATGACTTTATTGGAAAGGAATATTTACTAAAATAATAACATTTGTTATGGCCTTTCCTCTCCATGTTCCAGGGCAGAGAAAATAGCATGATGTGGCATTGAAATTCCCAGTACATATTAAAATCTCAACTATTTGTGTTCAAACCCTTAAACATTATTAATATGTATACACTCAGGCATTGGACTACAACATGGTGTTTAAATATATTCGTCTGTTTTCAGATAGAACACAAATATTGTCTAGGAATTAGTAATAGCAAAATCAAACTGTCATCCATAGCATAGCACGAGAAGGTTAGACTTTAAATTCCCAGACGTCTTGGAAAAGCTATTCCTATTGTAGACATGAAGAGGGGGAGAGAACAACCCGCATTGACTTTTTCTGCTCTCTCATGAGTGGGGCTCCTGGGCAGAGTGGGCGGCTGCTGTAAGAAAAGAACCCACAGAGCAGATTGGCCAAGAGAATTCTAGAATTGTGTCCTTTGCACTTAGATGCCTTGCCATTTTGTTTAAATGAAGGATGCCCTTAAAAATCGCTCCTGGAAAGGCACAGGATTTTAAAACAGGGGTATGGGTGCTTTCATTCAAGCTATCATACATGTTGGGACATTTTACCTACAAACAGTAACAATAACTAGCTCACACCTGTCTGTCTGAGGAGTTCATTATGTTACTTGTTATGGTTCCCTGCCATCTGCCTCCTCCAGCTCCCACCTCTACCCCCTGCCGTGTATTCTTCTCCTTTCTTCCACTTTGTTCTTCAGATGGCTTGTTCTTTGAACTCTGGAAACGTGATCTGGCCTCAGGACATTTCAAATGCAGTGACTTTCCATCTGGATAGGTCTTCCCCCAGAGAGCAGCTCTCCTCATGCCTCATTCTCTCCTCTTCTGGTCTCAACTCAAATGTGACTTCGGAAGAGCCCCTGTAGCCTTCTAGTTTCAAACCATGCAGTTATACCAGCCCTTTCTTCCCTCCTTTCTTATGTTATTTTACATTTAAATGTCCCTTACCATATACCAGCCCTTTCTTTCCTCCTTTCTTATGTTATTTTACATTTAAATGTCCCTTACCATCTCTCAACATTTTGTATTGTACTTATTTATCTCCCTCTCCCACTCTTCTCCAACTTCCCAAGAAGAGTTTTGTTTGTTTTGCATATGGATCTGTTCCCAACACTGAAACTGTGGCCTGATAGATAGGAGGGATAAAATTACTGAATACATAATTCCATTGTTATCTTCTGTAATCCCTACAGTGACCAGGGAAAGAAATTGTTGATATATTTTATAAAGGAGTTGCTGTAATTCATACAATGGCGGTGGAATCAATAAAAACTTAGGTTGGGACACAAACCCAGAAGACCTGCCACAGCAACCCATGACATTTCCTGTGTCCCCACACCAGGGCAACTTCTCTTGGCAGAAATAATACAGTTTAGCATGGTCTCTCATTAGAAGTGTATTCATTCTACATTTACATCGTTCTCACATAGCAATTCAAATTGCTTATAATTAGTCACTGCAAGAGAAAGGAACTAAGATTAAATAATGAACTGACGCTTATTCAACACCACCTGGCTAGGTCTGCACTAACAAAGCGAAGCCTGCAAATGTAGCTTCTTTTTCTAATAGTTTGCACAAACCTCTTACTGTTCCTGAACAGTAAGAACAATTGCTTTACTTTTTCATTGCATTCAAGATTTTAACACTACTGATGTTATGGACTTTCTTGAGCAGTGTTGAGCATTTAAACCTTTCCTTGGCCTCTGTCCCACATACCAACAGCCCTTCTCTAGAGCAAAAACCTAAAATATCTCTAAGTATTGCCAAATGGCCCAAGGACCAAATCGTTACCATTAGGAATCATTATAACAGACATTCATAACAGTTCCTTCAAGGCTCAGGGAACATTGCAGATCAGATGAGAAGATGGAAAGGTTTAAGAGACCAAGAATGGGGATAAGTTGTTGACATGGAAATTATACTCATGGACTCACAGCAACTGTGACTAACCCGAACAAAATGTGCACAGCATTGGGTCTGTCAATATTTCATCATACAGGGAATATGATACAGTATACATGGAGTATAGTTCATGAAACCTTACCCTCTGTGGGATGATTGGAATGAATAGAGTATACATGGAGTATAGTTCATGAAACCTCACCCTCTGTGGGATGATTGGAATGATTGGCAGTTAACAGTTGCTAGGAGAGGGTAATCATTTTATTTAGTGGAGTAGTCACTGAAATATTGTCCATGTTGTATCCTAATAAATACTTGTCTTTCATTCATGCTCACAAAAGCAATCTTAATAAAAAATCAGTGGGTCAAAAAAAAAAAAACCCAAGAAGGCATGCAAGTATGAGGCAGACTTGTTGGGAAAAAGTTTTGGAGGGAGAAATTGGGAGATGAGAGATGATAATGGAGGATGAGAATTGACCAAAGTTCACTGTATACATATATAAAATTGTCAAAGAATAAAAAAATATTCTTTAGAATGACAACATTTTTAAGCAACATTGGAGCTATTTGATGCCTGACCAAGGATGACAGCTAAGAAACACTAAAGTAGCTTGATTAGAATCTACCCAACCTGAGGTCATGGACCAAAAGCATCAGCATTGGCTAGAGTCTGGTCAGAAATGCCAACTCTGAGCCATAGCAGACTCTCTGGTGGTAAAGACCTGGGAACTGTGTTTTAATACACTTGTTGGGTGATAGATATTCACCTAACATTTGAAAAATTCTGGTTTAATGATTCCCAATGAAGCTCAAATTAAACAAGATCATTGGGGATGGTTATGGCCACTTAACTCTTTGAAGTGGAAAAAGAATTCACTAATCAACAGAATGTTGGACTCAGGTAGAGGTTAAAGGCAGGGAGTAACTCTTCTGAGCTTTCTCGTTTGGACGACTCAGTACACACGAGGTCTTCAGAGATGACGAAGACTTCTTTTAAGGTAGGCCATAATAAGATCAGTTTGGAGTAAATTAAGCATGAGGCCCTTGTAACTTGTCTCCTGAAGGAGAGGTGACTGGTAGTAACCGAAATATAAGACTCAAAAGAAAAGTGCATGTGGCCAAAGTTTGAAACCATAGTTTGCTCCAGTGACTTACAGAGTATTGATGGGTTACAGTCACACTCAGAGACAAACTAGCGTTTAAAGAACTTACAAACTGTGAGGATCACAGAGGCATAGAATCCAAAAGGTCATGCACACTCTCCTCTATGTGTCCTATTAAGTCTTTGTTATTTGATCATTTACTTCTCCAGACACATCTCCAAACTTTTCTTTATGATTCTTTAGACTTTCAAAGTTTTACATATTCTTGACCAGCTCACACATGCTTCTTTGCTTTATCAAGACCAAAACAAATGTGGTCTTCACACTCTGGAAGGTCCATTTACTAAGCTATAATTGCTTATCGAAGATGATGCCTCTAATTAGCTCTCACGGACACAATTAACCATTTTTTCTTCCTGTTGTTCTGTACAAGTATATCTCTTAATAAACCATTGTTTTTCTAGTCTTCCCCTATATGTGGGTCAAATCTATGAGTTATTCACCCTTTCATCCATAAAGAACCTAGCATGAGGACTACACTGCTTGCTTCACATGCATAAGGACCAAGTTAGAATTCTGATATCATGCAAAATTGGGGGGGAAAAGTGCATGTTTTTCATCCCAGAACTTGGGAGGTGGAGTCAGGAAAAGCAGATGTTTCAGGTCATTCTCAGATACATGAGTAGTTCAAAGATAATCTGAGATGGAAGAGACTATGTCTGAAAATATAAAATAAAATGCTTAACACAGGAGTTAGTCGAAATAGAGTGATAATTTAGAAGGATGAAGGAATGGATGAGTCAGAGATCAGACATATGGGTTTATAAGCATGGAGTTTCCAAAACTTAAAGAACTGATACAAAAAAGGCATAGCATTATGTCATTTGCACCTTGTTTCCCCCAGCCGATTGGGTCTACTCAGGGATGGCATGCATTGGCAATCCACAGTCTGCTTCATGATCACTGCCATATGAGAGAGTCAGCAATGCCGGAAGAGCAATATATTACTTATTCTGATGGCATTTGTGCAATCGGATATGGTAAGAGTTTCTTACTGAAAGGTTCTGGGCTGATATGAATACACTGCTGAAGGATGACCGGGTTGTCAGGTCATCCCACATAGAAGATTCTCTACCAAATGAAAACCTAACTCTGTTCAAGGAATGAAATGGAAAGTTCTAGTTTGTGATCACTCAGAGCCTACAACAAAAGTAGAGCATAGCTGTAAGCAAAATGTTAGTGATTATACATGGTTCGCTTAAAAAGAAACTGTAAAAGATTTACTTCAGGAATGTCACAAAAATGGATAGTAGGAAAGGTCTCATCTGAATTATTCCCCTATAAAATATTTTGTTTATTTCTACCCATTTCTGCCATTTATTTTTGTGTTTATTTTCAATAACTACATCAGTCCTCACTTGTGGGGGAGTATCATCTCCACGACCAATAGCTAAGAAGCCAAACAATGGTTTTGTTTTGTTTTTTTTTTTTTTTCAAATTAGCACCAATTTACTTTGAGTATATAGGGTGAACTTGATTGTCCCCAAAGAGAAAAATACTTAACAGCCCTAATTGGATTATACTTGGGTACATACTAAGCAATTTATATACTACAAGTCCTTATCATTTCAAACCTTAGTTCAGATTTTATGAAAATAAAATACAAAATATAAAATAAATATTAAATACCAAATCAGAGAGACAACCAAATCTTTGAAGAGCATGGTTCAGTTCAATGAGCTATAATTTAGTATTAAAAATTAAGTAACAATGTGTGAATTATCAGCTCATTTGCTATACAAAGAAGAAGTTACATTATAAAAAAGGAACAAATACCTAAAACCACCACTTAAGAGCGGATATTATTCAAGCTGACTGTTTCTATTGACAGATTAAATTATGTTGCAACATTGACATTTCATGAAAAAAAGCCTTCTAAGCGAACACTTTCAAAACCGAGGATTACCAAACTGAATAACAGGCAGAGAACTTATAAAACAACTCACCCAGCCCCATATGGCTATTCTTTTTCCATCAATGAAACCCATTTCTATGAATTTTCTAAAGTGAAAGAAACAAATTTTTAGAATTTTAATTGTGTACACATGACATTTACTTCATTACACAAGCATATTTAATCCAAAGATTTAATAGAAACGCTTCGTTTCTTTGTTTAAACACGTGCATAATAAGGCTGCATTGCAAATAGTTAAAGTAATATTATATTTTCTGGAGAGGATAAAAAGAATGTCTTAGGCTCTAATCTTCATCCTTGGTGATCGCAGTGCCCTCAGGCCCAGTGTTTGAATCTTGTGAGTTATCAAAGCCTGTCCCCAGATTATCTTGTTAGAATACAATAGCTCCACTGAGTGGTTCCAAATTTCCAAATCCTTGGGGTTTAGAAAGGATATTTATTTCATTGCTGATTGAATTTTTTATTAAATTTCTATCACCTTATTTGTTTAGCTGTTGATAACCATCATTTTATTTTTAAGTCCTATTCAAAGAAAAAATCCATCCTTCTTGCCATTCATAAACAGGTGCCCCCAGTTTACCATGGTATGGACAATTACATGTATCCTTTAAAATGCTGAAATGATTTGTTTGGCTCTACCACATTTCCAAAACCTTTTGAAAATAATCTTCTCCTTAAGAATAACGGACTATAAGAAAAACAATGTCCAAGGCACTGCAAAGCAATGTTTGCCTTCATTTGTACCTCAATTCTCTAGCATTATAGAGAAAATGACACTTATGTAGGGAATGGGTTGAGTGCCTCAAGAAAACTTTGTAGAGATACAGAAACAAGAGAAGAAAGAAGGGATGATGGAAGTGAGTGGGCCCTGGAGAACTTCGCAGTAGGAAGATGGAAGGGAGGGACCCAACGAGACACAGCCCCAGAAAACACAGCGGTGTGGCCTCTGTTTATACTTTTCTCATCAATTCTCCAGCAGTGGAACACAAGTGCTTAGGATTGTATGTTTGTTTGTGGAATAATGGACTTTCTCCTTTTCTTTTGTTGTGCTGGGGACTGAACCCAGGTCCTTATGTGTACTTTGCTTGTGCTCCACCACTGAGTCCTTTTTGCCAGCTCCGTAGAGTTACTTAGAACGATTTTATAGCAACCATTTCTCTCAATGCATCGGCTCAGCATGCACGTTTCTGACGCATTGAGGAGTTGGGCAAATGCCCGGGACAAACAGATGGGAAGAGGCCCCGTTAGTCACAGCTTACCCGACACGAATTCTGAAGGACACTGAGTGTACAGGGAAGAAACGGAGTAGCGAATGGAAAATTGCTACCTGTGTGGAAACTGATCCAGGGAGAGCGAGCCTATGTGCAGAAAATGTGGCCCTTCAGCCGTTCTCTCACAAATTTCAAAATCAAAATGGGAGATGAGAAGAATCACTTTCTTGTTAAAAAATAGTCTCGCTACTGGTGTTGGAAGACAGTTCTGAGTCATAAAATCGGTCATGATTTTATGATCTCCCAGAAGCTAACAATCTTACTGCCTTGCATCTGGGGCATAAAGCAAATAACAGGTGATCCATAGGAACAGGAAATTCTTATCCGCTCCCTTGCTAGGTTCATTCTGAAAGGATGACATTTACAGGAAATGATAGTTTAGTGGTTAGCATGGAAATGAAACATTAACACTTCATGTGGCAGGACTAGGTTAAAGGTTAGCTAGATAATATGAGCCTTTTGAGATCAACAAGGCTCAATAAAATTCACCCCCAAAATCTGAAAAAGCTTTCTGGAAGGTTATCAGAAACTATTGATGATACAGTTGAATCAACCCAGTCACAGTAACACATGTATTAGATGTTTTTCTGAGCTTAGAGGTTGAACTGAACATCACATTTTCCCCCTATAAAAATGACTTTCAGCTAAGGTCATCTTGAATACTCGTGATCGATTATACTGTTTGAGAAATTTTCTTTTGACACTATCTATAGGTGTGACGATATATTTTTCTCATATAGTTCTTCACCATTAGTCCTTGAATCTCATAAAATTAAGACTATGAGAATATGAACAATGGCGAATACATTCCAGCTGACCCTATAATCTCTGACATTTTATGATTTCTTATATGTGGCATTTTCCAAGAAGCTTGAAGACATCATGTCGCCTTTTCACCAGTTCTTGTGAACTCATCTCTATCTGTCACCTTATAAGCATTCTCACTCACAGACAAACTATGAGGTGGTTTGCGTCTGTTCTTCCTCCATTTTTCACTTTGTTTAAGTTTATTAGCCTGACTTGAGCAGTGTTTACTGGTGCTTCAAACATACATACATGGCTTGCTGTCTACACATAGAAAATTCACCTACATCAAATTTTCTAAGAGATTCAAGAAAACAATTTCACTTCTGGGGTGCTGTGAGAGTGACAGTCAAGGGTTTACAAACCTACTTCCTTGGGTCATGTGTTTGGTGTCTGATCCCTGAAATACATCTTTTGGAGACAGGGAGTTGAATCACTTTTGGAATCATCATTATTCTCTCCTTTTTAGCTTTTCCTTTTCTGAAGGACTGGGCTCTACGGTCTGGGCTCTTCTACATGTTCATGAAACATAGATTCCGAACAAAGCCAAAGTAGGCCAGGAACTCTCCCCACTGTCGCATGTGTTACCTGAATGGGGAATACATCTGCTCTATGTTCACTGAGGGGCTTACTAAAAGTCCCATCTAACAGTAGTGCTGTCCCCTTAGAGCACAGGCCATTTATCCATGTTTACCATATTGTAAAAGGATTGAAAGCAAGGGATGCAAGTCGCACCACGTCATACAGAGTGTAGTATGGTGGCATGTGTAAGATTTGGCATGCGTTGTTAAATGCCTGAGCACATGGGTGGCAGTATGCTTGCCCTATATCAGGAAAGCTTTCCCGAGATTTCATTCTAGAAAAAAAGGTTCAGGGAAGATAATGGCCACCAGTTCCTACCTCTGGCACATCTGCAATTAAACACCAAAGACAAATTGGTATAAATGCAAATGAAAGAAGGTAGAATTTAAGACTCCATATCCTATATATTGAACATCAGAAATGACAATTTTCATTAAGACCCTTGCTTGAGCTTTAACTCTATAATTTTACTTCATTCAAAAGGGGAAATTAAGAATTCATTTCTTGTTGAGTACTGTATTCATGAATGCAAATCAGTGCCTTAAATACCATGACATATTTTGTTGTTGGTGAACTGTATGGTTATGATTGTTTTAAGCCTAAGCCAAAATAAACCAGTCTCTACTTCTATCACCCTTAGGAAGCACTTAACTAAAGAAGAAGTGATTTATAATTTTTTACCTCATGCCTTTGTGAAATTGTTGGTTTATATCTTTGGTGTTTTACATAGTTTAAGTATTAACAGACAAGACCCAAGATGCACCTCTAAAAAAAACACCCAAAGAATTAAAGCTATCCATCTCACACCTGTCAGAATGGCTATGATCAAAAGCTCAAATGACAGCACATGCTGGCGATGGTGTGGAGAAAGGGGAAACCCTCCTCCATTGCTGGTGGGAGTGCAGGCTTGTGCAACCACTATGAAGGTCAATCTGGCGATATCTTAGAAAACTGGGAATAGCTCTGCCTCAGACTCAGAAGGATGCACATGGCATCTATTCACTTATAGCCGGATTTTAGCTATATAGTACAGGATATCTATACTACAACCAACACACCAAAGGGAACAGGAACATAGACTTTCTCTCCCTGTCAATGATACACTTTTCACTTGTGGTGCTGCCTTGTAGGCCCCCAGTGTATGAGGAGGCCCTTGGCCCTCATATGACTGCTGAACTCGGGCGGGGGACTGTTATGTAGGGACACTCCACTCCAGAGGAGTGGGATGGAAGGGTTAGGGGGTAGAGGGTGGGAGGGCGGTACTGGGAAGGGTCGAAAGAGGACACTATGATGGAGATGTAACCTGAAACAATAAATAAATTAATTTTAAAAAAAGAATTAAAGCTAGAAGGTGGACAAATGAGTTCATACTCTTGACAGAGCATTGAAGTCTGGAAAAGCTAAACTGAGGTTTTAGTTCACTAGGTAAGTGGTTGCTTAACACTTACAAGGTCCTGGACTTGGCCTCACATACTGCACAAACAAAAACAAACAAACAAAAGCAAAATACAAAATCCTCTGCTACCCGTGCAGGTCATTTGAACCAGTTTCTCATTGGACAAAATTCTTCCAAATAAATTAATAGTAACAATGTCAAGTCTGGATCAGTGGAAATAATATAGCCTCCAAGAAGTGAGGGGTTAATTATAGAATTTGATGTTTAACAATTTAATCATTAATTTACTATGTTTTATTAAAATTGGCTGATTTAATTGAACACATTTTGTGCATAAATGACTATTCGCTAAACGGAAGAAACATTGGAACACATGAGTCATGACTGTATTTCTATTGTTAAAGTTAGTTACATATGAATCTAAATTTTCTTGCTTGGATTAGAGTCAGAAATACAAAATATAAATAAACAAATAAATAAAGTGCTGTCTGGGCCTAGCCGTTAATAAAATTTCTTTTGCGTATGTTGATCAATATTGCTAATAACAATGACACTGAGGGAATAAAGGATGTATTCTACTGAGTTTTATAAATTGCCCTTTCTTATGAGTCATTGTTCAGTCTTTAGCTGTTGCATATGCAAAATCATGAGTGTGACCAGAAAGCTAGCCCATAGCTTTCAGATTGATAAACTCTTATTCGCCAGATTCACTCACTGTATAGTAACAGGACTCCAGGCAAACCCTGTACAATGTTCGCAGTGCAGCAGCAGTTTTACCGACAGCATTCTTTTAGATTTGAAAAAGACAATGGGTCTATAAACTGTGGTTAGAAATATATCTGGGAAGAAGAAATTATATCTGCCTTCCTTCTAAATGTTTTTATAATATTACTTCTATTAAATGAAAACAGGAGCTTTTGTCAAATGAAAATCAGCATATACTTTATGATACCATAGTAAAAACTGCTGTCAGTTTTTACTAAGTTACATTCAGTAAATATGTATTATAAGAATGTATTATGAGAATACATTCAGATATTTGATTTACTGAAGATAAAGTCATGTAACTTTTTTTCTCTTTGTTTTTCCAATTGTAGGCTATGGTAATATGTAAAAGTGATTTGGGATGTCTTGAATCTGTTTATTATCCCTTTTCCCTTTTGTTTTTGTTTTTTGTGTTTTGATTTTGGATTTTTGGGTTTTTCTGTGTAATATCTCTGGCTTCCCTACGCTTGCTTTGTAGACAGAACAGGCTGGCCTCAAACTCACAAAGATTCAATTGCCTCTGCCTCCCAAGTGCTGGGATTAAAGGCATGTGCCACCATTCCTGACTTTGTTTTCCTACAACTTTCCCCATATATGGCCAAAAAGTATCCCTTTAAAACTAATAATAATTTTGTACCAAGTCAGGAAACTAGACCAAAGAATAATGAAGTCATGTTAAATTACAAGAATTACTGAGAATAGGACACATTTACCATGATCAGGGCCCCTGTAGGAACTACCGTAGTGATAATGCTGCATTTGCTGTCGTTGGGCAGTTTGATTGAAAGGTGCTCACCTGACAGCTGTGATCTGGTCCTCAACTTCATACACACCCAGCTTTCGATATACAGCATGCAGGAGTTTGTCACCTTGGAAAGCAGTGCCCCGACCATCTACCAAGGCAATGACTATCTCCTCCTTACTTGCAAGATAAGTTATCCAGTGAATACCAAATACAGACTTTACACTCTGGCTGCAGGGACCACCATACCTAAAGGAAAATAAAAAATAATAATTTCTAAGTAATTCTTTATAAAATCCAGCTTCCCACAGCAGCCTAGCATTGTCTCCCGCAGTGCTCAGTCTAATTATGTGATAAAAATTTCAATATCAATAGCATTAGAGCTGGCTCTAAATCAAGTGGAGACCAAGCTTTTCCCAGAGGTTTGCTACAAGGAAGTTGTTTTGGGACACAGCCTCTCTCCTATTCCCCAAAACGGATACATCTAGGGTTGGCATTTCAAGGAATATGTGTGGGTTTTTCGTCATTTCTGCCACCTGCCACTTGCTAAAAGCAGACATAAGATATACTAAAAAAAAATGCATGGTGTTTTAAGCAAATTGTGTGTAGGTCAGCACTGATTTTGGGTGTGATCCCACTAAATGTATTCCATTCCTTTATTTCATTTCTAACTCAATTACATAAGACGTTAAGATGATTTACACTTTTTTTTTTTTTTTTTTTTTTTTTGGCTGCAATCATCTATCTCAAAGGTATTCTGACACATTCGGCAATTTGCCATCCCAAGGAGATTCAACACAGCTAACGCAGGCCAGTCCATCTCAGATCTCAAAATGTCCTCAATCTATTTTAAATAACCATATTTTATTTACTCTGATTAGTTGGGGGAATATATAAAAACAGCATCAATAGGAACTGTTACCAAGGAGAATGGTTCATTCTATTTCATAAATGTGTATTTCATCCAACATATTTTCAGTAAATAGTTTTTACTGAAACTACAGAAAATATTACGTACACTTGAATTAGCAAAGGATACTTCTTTGATCTGTCAAACTGAGGAGGAAGAATCATCTTGTACCATAAAGCTTTGAAAACAGAAAAAGGGAGATTAATTATCCCATCACCACATGCATGCTCTCATTAATCTTCTTTAACAACACACACCATAAATTCAACCCATAACCAGTGAATCATTAATGATTAAGAGCGTATTTTCAATTGACTTTATTACATATTTCAGGCCTAATTTGCAAATGAATATACATCTCAAAATACGGGTTTTTTTTTGCTCCAGAAGCATATATTCTAAAATTAAAATTAGATAATCTCTTTTTGAAAAAATGTCAGTGTAGAGAGGGAGCTATGGAAAAGTAGATGATCAACTGTATTTATAATCATATCAAAATGTTTGACAAAACTAAATATTGTTAGGGAAGGGTTATTTTAAATGAGAGCTTATATCACTTGGCTTGGGCCATAATGTCTACTCAGTATTTTTTTTTAAGAAAGTGAAGTGTTCACCTTCACGTTTATAAGTGACAAGTTTTCAAAAGATCTTACTCATTTTGCCATCTTCAAGCTTCTTAATTTCCTCTGTAGGCAGCTGGATACTTCTCAAAGCATTTTCTAGTTCTTTGTTTTCTTCCAATATCTGTATTTCTTTAAAAAATACAATGTTCATCTTCAATTAATAGCATTTACATAAATATTCTCTTTCATAAAATTTCTTTGGCTTGTAGGGATGACACTGAGGTGACTGATTCCCTTTAGGTCCTCATACTGGCCGTCAAGAAGTTACTCTCAGTGGAGATGTCTGTGTGTGAGGGCATCACATTTCTGTCAGTGTCCTTTAGAAAGGTTCCTTATAACCCCTAACATTTCCAACATTTTGAGAAAAAGCATAAAAGCAATAATGCTAATTTGACTATATTTTCCCATATCCAACTGTCATTTTCCAATTTGAAGTCATGAGGCTGACTAGATGATGTTTCTCAAAAAGTTTGTTAGAAGGAGGAAATATAATATCTAGATCATTGACCCATGATGTATCTGCAAACCCAATGTATACAGTATGAGTAGTTAAATCTCGTTTCCGAGATTTTCATCTTTATATCTTGACCTTTTCCTATTATATTTGATTAATATAGAAATTTTTCCTTTTTGAAAACAAATTGCTATGTGCATGATTCTTTCAAAATCTTTCTCCCAAAGTTGTCATATATCTTAATTGAAAAACACCACACAGAATTGCTGTGTCTCGTTACTGAAAAACAATCTAAAAGCTGCCGTTTACAGGTTTACAGTAAGTAAAGGCTCCTCCCTAGAATTTCAGTCCCTGGGAGGTTCAGAAGGAAAGATCTCCACAAGTTCAAGGCCTGCTTGTTTCACATAATGTATTCAAGATTAGCCTGGTCAAAACTTAAGACCCTCCCTCAAAACAAAACAAAAGCTACTGTTCATACTTGAGCTCAGTTATATTCCACACTTTAATGTTTCAAACTGAATAAATCAGTTGATTCTCTGAATATTATAGATTGGCAATATATATAAATGGGTTTATGTTAAGAAGGCCTTTTAAAATAAGTTTTAATTTGATACTAGCATCTTCATGAAAAAATTAGTCTTTCATACAATATGTAGAGTTAAAAAAATTTTTATGTGAGCGAAGTAAATAACTTGTGAGATATGGTAATTGCAACAAATAAATCCTGAAGATTTTTGTTTATATTCATTTTTTGAAAAGCGGTCACTTCAGACATTGAACTGGAGACTTATAACTACTCTGTTTGCCAAACCACTTCCCATATAGCTCTCTGTTTTCATATGCTCATGGCATTTTGCTCCAAAATGTGTTATATTTAATCTTAGCACACGTAGAAATGCTTTGGGTATGATTTATATAAAAGACATAATAAGTTTCACATTAGCTTTGGGTAACTCATCAGAAAAGAAATAATGTGACATACTAAAAGTTAAAACTCACAAAAATTAAATGCACAAATTTAAGAGAATCCAACTACTCCTTCCCCTTATGTGTATTCTGTATATGGAGGTCTCCCAGAAGCGAAACCTATATGAGGCAGGAATGCAGTGAGTAATGGGCTCACTGATTACATACTGGAACTAGGTGTTATCACATTGTATGATTCTAGCTTTATTACCATTCTTCTGATAATTATTGAACCTTTAAATTTTATGACTTAATGAAGTACCAGGTTTGGTTGAAAACCTACCCAATGCCTCTATAGTTAGAGCTGTATTCCTATGAATAGTGAAAAAGAAGTTGTCCTACTTCTTAAAGCACAAATAGAATTTCCTAGGGCCATGGTAAGAGAGGGGACAACTAAACTTTTCTATGGGGCTGTGCATTATAAGCCATCAATTTGTAAGGGTGGTACAGTCCAGACCAAACCCTTTCTTTCACTCACTACTCATTGACCTACTGAGGGCCTTTCACTCACTACTCATTGACCTACTGAGGGCCTAGTGTAAGATCTGGAGCCCATACTCCATATGTTTGTTGATACTCCATTATGGCTAAACTGAACTTAACTTTAAAAGTGATGGATCTTATATTTGGTTTTAAGTCATATTAAAATATTGTACTTCATATTAATTAAACTTTGTGAAGAATCTGTGGAAAAGTTGACAAGTGTGGTCATTCAGTTACTTAATTTAATAAGAACCTGCAATGCCCAAAGCAACTAATCTTCAAATGGGCCCTCAGTGTTAAGTGCCAACTGTTCTGGGTTCCCATAGTATCTGATACAAGTATAATCTGCGGTTTTCAAATGACTTTCTTTTTTGAATGAAAATGAAGCCCATTGTTTTCTTTAGGACTTGTAAACTTTTATAAAATTACCACTTTTTCATCATAAGAGATTGATCTATTCATGTATTTCTGAATCCTACCTCTTCCCAATTTTCAGGGACTTTCTTATTCTTTTCCCTAGGTCTTGTGTGGCACAGGCCATGTATGTAGCCAAGGTTAGTCTCAGACTTCTGACCTTCCTTTCTCCATCTGTCAAGTGTTGGGGTTGCAGACATGTGCCATGTGCAACACCTAGCATTCTTCAATCTCTTTTAGCCTCAGAATTTCTTCAATCAACTTTCACCAAATATTTAGGATTAGTGGATCTTAGCTAGTATCCAACCTTTCTTCTCTGCCACAGGCATCTATGCACTAGAAGCTCTTGTGGCGTTGTCAAAACAAACAAACAGACAGACAGACACACAAGCAAACAAAGAAACACTAATTTCCTATGCAGGTCCCACCTTGTTTTAATCTTGTCACCTCTTTCACAGCTGCCCTAAGAGGTAGCTGTCTCCCCTCTTTACCAATTTACCATCCCATTCACTTCCAAGACCATAGGAAACAACTTGCTCATAAACTATTAGCTTCTTGATGATAATCTTCAGTATGACTGTACTTTGACATTCAGATCCCAAATCAAGTCTCCACAGGTCAAGCAGCCCCATTTGCATGTCTTATCAGTGCTTTAAACAAATTTCATCATCTCCCCAACGCTCAGTTCTCCACGGTGAGGACTTTGTGAGTAAAAAGCAAACATTTCAGCCTATCAACCAATCAAACCATCCAAACAGTATCAATTTCTTTTGCATTCAAGAATCTCAGGTTCAATGAATACCATTAGGAAACATTTCCTACCTGAAATAACCCAGATAGGGGCTCTCCCTAGATGTCTTTATGTTTCCTATATCCCCTTTCTCTTAGGACTGCATTTCATTTTCTCAATTGTGGCCTGTTCACACATGACCTCACCCACAAATCTCTAATTTTTTTGAGGGGAGGAATGATGTCCAATCTGGTATCCATCATTTTAGAGAAATAGAACCATAATATATGGCCTAATTTAGTAAGTGCTCAAAAAAGCATTTACTGAATGAAGATTGCTTGTACCAAATGAAAAGGATAGTGTGTTAAAAAAAAAAAACCTTAAAAAAATGTAATGCACATTATCAAAAGTAGAGATTCCCAAGCACAGTTCTAATCCTACCTCACTAGAGTCTCTGAGAATCTGTATTTGTGATAAGCATATGATTTAGTTTGAGTGTGAAATGTTTCCCCATAGGCTCATATGTTTGAATACTTGATTTCCAGTTAGGGGCACTGTTTTCGAAGGTTGTAGAATCTTTAGGAGAGAGAGACTTTCCAGAAGTGAGTCACTGAGAGACTGGTCTAACTCTGTCCTTTCTTGTCTTTTCTCTGCTCCCTGAACGCAGTTGTAATGTCATCACTCATCTCTGGCTCCTGCCACTATGCCTTCCAACCACAACAGCCTGTTACCCTCAAAGTGCTTCTTAGCAGGGATTTGGTTGGAAACATGAGAAAAATAACAAATACAGTATAAAGAAATAGTGGTTCATTGGAGAAGTTGGTGGATCTGTTCTCTAAAAGAATTTGAGTCATTTCTTGAATTAGAAAATATAAAAATATATTTGATATATATGGAGAGTGGTGTAATAAAATTTCAAAAGCACTAAAAAGATTAGTATCTGCCTGAAATATAACAAGAAAATCAAGAAAAATGCTAGGATATAGAAATTCATGTTATGGAAAAAAGGAAGCTGACTTATAGTTTAGAGCAGTGATAAAACAAACTTTAAATATGGAGTTCCATTAAAACAAAAACTTCAGGACTCGAGAGTAGTATTGCTTTAAAATGTTGTTATGTCAATGTTGAATATGCCTAATTAAAAATTTTCACCTATTTCTCATCAAAGCATTTCATTATTAGATACAAGGTCAACATAGCTTCAAAATGGAACTAAATCCACTGTCCTACCTCATAATCCCTGTCTTCCTGTCCAGAGCTCCTGGCCTATTCCTCATGACTTCATTTTCACCTATTCTTGAGCCATTAATCTGACACAAAACTAATCCCCAAGTAGTGTCTTGACTTGTCAGCAAGACTGTCCAGGGACAGCTGCAAGCATCAGTGCTGAAGGAAGAAGTGTCCACTTGTCCCACATCGTCCCTGTCTCCAGCAACTCCAATGTTTTCGTGTTGTTTAATGACCAATTAGAGAATAATGTAGAACTATCAGAAAGAATACCAGACAATTACATGCTTAGCTAATTCTGTTGAGAGCAAAAGTGTCCATCTTTGAACCGTGAACTGTTTTAACCACTATCACAAATGCAAGGTAGAGGAGAACTATGGTGACAGCAGTCAAAAATGGAAAGCATCCCCAAATTCCAGGGCTTTCACCCATGGCAACGATGTGATATAGCTGCTAACACAAAGCAAAACAAACAAAAGTACTGGCATGATATTCACCCTCTGCTCTGAACTGAATTGGAGAAGTAATGTCTACAATTTTTTTTGCCAGTATGGAATGATCCAAAAAAAAAAAATCAACCAGAACAAAACCAAAAACAACCCCCCCCACACACACACAAAGAAAACAAAAACAACAACAGCAACAAAGAAACTTCCTTGAAAACCAGGATTTCTCTTTTGAGAAGAATGAAGATATATGAATATGCTTTATTTCTGGCTCTAATCTTTTGTGGCTTTAGAAGGCCAGGGGAGAAGAAAGAATTGATCTCCATGGTGTGATACTTGTTATGCCACATTACTACTGCCAATAAGTGCTCAGCTTCATGCGATTAAACCAAACAATATCTGAATCTGTGAAACAATAGGCTTTATGATAGCAACATGGCATTGCAATTTGTCTTGTCAACATGGGCTAACTACCCTGCCCTCTAAAGGGGCTCATGATATCTCTAGATGCAACAGAGTACCTTGGTCTGTCCGGCCATCGTGGAGGGTGGAAATAGGGAGGCCAGGGCCTGTGTGCACAAAGGAGACAAAAATGTGACTATTGCTAAAAATAACATTTTACTTTTAGTGAGGACTGCTGGTAGCATTTATGACTAGTATGAAGCACAAACACATCATTTAACTCTTCAGTGACTTTTTTTTTTAAACCACAGAGAAGCAAACACTTTACTTTACTCTTAAACCACACAGAACAAATTAAAGCCCAGTCAAAGAACAGATATGAGAGAAGCCTTACCTGTGCCGTAGCTTTTGCAGGAGTGAGTCTCAATATCTAAAACCTAATTAATTAACAGAAAGACCTCAGACACTGCAAGGAGCCTTCTGGGAAGCTGGCACGCTTCAGAGGACAAGTGTCAGCTATGTATTTATTATTAAGTAACCTTAATCGGTACCTACATTGCATCTCATTTGCTGAATGTTCAGTTTGCTTTGGTGGGTAAAAACTAACATCTTTTATCCTTGTGATAATTACATGCACAAATCAATTTTTATAGAATATGTTTCCTTTTCTAATATGCTGGCTTAGGTCATGTTTTGAGGGCTAGTCATTTACAGCAGGAGGAAGGGATGGAAGTGAGATGTTACTTGAGGAGTTAAAGGGTGAGTTGTTAGTTGAGGGGTCATGAGGGAGGTAGGCTTCAGGGTTTGTCACAGAGATTCCAGCCAAGCCCCCAGTAAGCTATGGAGTCTGAAGAATTGTCCCAATGGGGCAATGCGACAGGTTTTTAATCCCCCAGCACAGAGCACATTCATTGAATATGGCCTGTGAATAAATCACTCTCCAGACTTGGGGACTTGGGATGTAAATGCTCAGCCAGCGGCGTCTTTAGTAATGAGTGGTTGATAAATCAGTCCTCGAGATAGGGGGTCTATCCAGCACATTATTGTCTCCCAGCTATCACAACATTCAGCTGCTCTATGCAGAAACTGACCATTTTAACAAGGTATACATACATAAGCAAACACTATTACTAATCTGAAATGGAAAAGAATATAATACCCAGAGTACACTTCTAAAGAGTACATTTAAGTACATAAAAGAGGGACTCAGTGGGTTAAAAAGCAACACATGTGGTCGTTAGGGTAGATGCTTTGGCCATTCCTAATATTTATATCTTAAGAGATCCCCGTTAGAATAGTGTCTTTGGTTCCAATAAAGCAGAACAGGGGCCTCTCTGAGTTCCAAGGAGAGCTGCTTATGAATGGGGCCTTCTGGCTTGCTCCTGGCAGCCTTCTCCCTGTGGAGAACATGCTTCTGGTTTGTTCCTTACAGCCTTAAGTGTCAAACCCCATGGGCAAAACTTGTGACTGTACAAGGGTACCCATGTTTTTTAAAACTGTAATTATGGGATACAATGTTGCCCCTCTGCAACATTTTCCAACTACTCTTTATAAATAATAAAGCTAATATTTTTATTTCCTGCCTTACTTCTTCTTATAAGTTGAGAATAGAAGAAAGAGATTTTTTATTTGGCTTTCTTGAAAACCAGCAGCCTGTCTGTGACACCCAAGAGTGTCAGGGAATGTAACTAAAAAGCTTTTTCTGAGACTCAGTGTTTCTTCAAAGTTTCAAAAGGGACACACATGCATACTACATTTGGGGCCAGAATCTAAGGAAATAAGGCAGTTTAAATCTCTAGACTTTAATCTATTAACATCCATCATGTGGAATCTTCATGGTCATATGTTTTTAGTGGTGGAAACCTGCATTTCTTTTTTATCTTAAGGTAAGAGAAAAAACAGTGACAGACTGCCCATGACACAGCAGGATGAGGACATGACCCTAGAGATATGGCATCAATATCTAAAATTCCATTTTGTACTGTTTTTTAAAAATCCACATTACTGATATGATTTTACCTGCCCTAATCTTGCGTTCCAGAGCTCAGCAGCCCTTTCTTTGGAGAGTTCGAAAGTTATATAATGAGGCATTACTCTTAGCCCTAAAGGGAAAGATTTCAAGGTTTTTCCTATGATGGCGCAGTGACTCATTTTACTGGAGCTTCAAAAACACCAGACGATGAGATGCTTCCCACACAGTATATTTTTTGCTAAATGGGAAATTACCATACTGCCGAGGAAGAGTGAGTGGTAGAAAAGTCAGGCGATTCAAGTTCTAGAAACGACTCTTCCACCAACTTTTGATGAGGGCTTATTCTTTGGTTCTTTATCTATACTTCAGTGAACATTTAAGCTCAAGTTGATACTGGAGGGAAGCAACAACAAATGTGTTAGCATACTTTCCCAGATATCTATAGTGCTATTCAAATACAGAGTGCATACCAATATAAATACAATCAAATATAAATATATGTTAATGTGGCACTGGTGCCTTTATCAGCAAATGGAACAGCAAGAAACAACTATCTTGGTAGTTTTCAGAAGACAGTAATTCTTTTGATGCTTCACAATGCCTATGTGTATTTATTAGGCAATACTCTTACTTTTACGAATAGAATGACTAAGGGATCAATCCCCACCTAGCCTTCCAGGAGAAAGAGAGAGAGAAACAGATGCCCCAGCATCCTTAGTTCAAGGATACTGTGTGCCTGACATGTAAGCTTTCGATACATGTTACATAAATATAGAGTTTGGGTTGGAAAATGTTGCGTATAACTTGAGAGGGACATTTAATGTTTACCTTTAAATGCCATAATCACAATCAGCACATATGGCCATGAACAACAATCTCTTGACATTTCAAAGATGCCACTGACCAAACATTTTATGAAAGTGTTATTTCAAACTGACATCTTGTGCCATCTTGAAGGAAGCATTCGGGTTAAAATGCTTATTCATGTCTACATAGTCAAATGAGCTGTGACGAGGGTTCTAGAGTCAAGGTTTGGATTAAGGGAAATGGCATATTATGATGCCCTTAATTCTTGGGCATTTTATAGGAAACTCACAGGAGGCCTGTGCAGCTGAGCAGACATGTCAAATGATGAAAGTTTCCATTGTTTTCTAAGTCACTTACCTGCACAGAAGTAGTTGATATTAGGAACAGAAGGATAGTGTACACTTTGTTAAATGTCTTGCCTAGTGTGCTACCCATACTCCTAAACTAGGCTTAGCTAGTTTGAGAAGGCAGCAATTATAGAATTAGAGATTCTGCTAAACCTGCAGTAGTCTTTGATTTCTTTAGTTTTCAGTGTTATCTTAGCCCATATTCTTGTTATTTATTTAAGATAACAGGTTGTGTCTGAAATCAACTTATCTAGACAGCAAATTATTGTGAAATGTACCCATGGTCTAAACAACCAGAAAATGTTTTCTGCACTGTGCTACAGGAACATTGGTAATATTTCAATGAATTACTCAAAATATGTTCCAATTTTTAAGGAAGGATTAAATGAAAAAGATGTACGTTCTATCTTCATTGAAACTAGAATTAAAAGAATAATTTGTCTTCTTTGCACAGACCTCAGGTTTCTGGGCCATTGTTCTTTGATACTTTTCCCACAAATGAGGCCAAAGCATAAGAACCACTTTATCAGGGTGAACACTTCTGTTTTTACATTTCTCCTTCTGTGCCTATCTGGTAGATGGTGTCTGCAGGCAACATCATGGTGATGTGGATTACAGGCAGGCAACTTTGCTTCTGCTCTGACTACGCCTAACAGAGCTACACACTTTAGCTGGTTACTTAGTTTTCTCAAATGCAAATAAATAAATAAATAAACAAACAAACAAATAAATAAATAAATAAATAAATAAAAGTGAGAATAACACCTTCCCATTCTTTTCATTCCACAAGCCTTGGGCATTTGATAAGAGTTTTATATATCACATGTTCTTAAAAAAGGAAAAGCTTCGAAGTAATCAGATGGAGTGACAAGGATGATGACAATGTCAATGGCGATGCTTATGTTAGGTTCGTCACCTACCATAGCAGATGAGTGCATAGTACTTGGCTTTGTAGCTGAAACTTGCTGTGTAATATTGGCACCTTTCTCTCCTTAGATGGCAAGTAACACACTTCTTGCTTGGAGGAGAGTTTCCAATGCTAATTCTAGAGGGAAATGAAAATAAAGCTAAGCTGAAATTTTGAGATTGTATTTATCAAAATGTACTACTCCATGTAAAGTGACTAATTTACATATTGACATAAAACCCACTCTATTTTTCTGTTGCCAATATCATTTAAAGTAGAGGGGAATCACAGTGTTTTGATGTAGCTTGATTTTTGATCCATTTTTGCCTGAATAGGCACAAGCTTTGAGGGAGAAGCCCTCTGTGGTTTTCCCGAAATGAGAGAGCTATACAACACTTGCAATGGGAGTGAGATAGTCATTTTTCATAGCCATCAATTGCTTCTGAGGTAATTGGAAATCTCTGTGTGTTTCGCTCTCTGTCTCTGTCTCTCTACCTCTCCTTTCCTACTCCCCATCAAACGAAATCTGGCAGCATTACCAAGAAAGTGTCCCTCTTCTTTTCTATATCTGGAAGAGGACTTTAGTAATGAGCAAACTAGAAATAAGATGCCTCATTCTATTTGCCTCCTGCACCTTTTATCCTCTCAACAGGACATAGGGGCTTTTGGGAGCTCCATCTGGGCATGTTGCCTCCTCCATTCTGCCCAGGCCAAGCTACACCTTTCCTTCCTCCATGCCACCACACTCACTTGAGTGGAGCCCTCTGTGTGGACCTGCAATGGAGTGATTAGTTTTAATAAATCATAGGCTTCTGGACCTCTCACCAAACACTGCGATCAGATTCCCCTTTTGGGGATACTGGGTGGTGTTCTGCCAAAGATCAGGCTATGTCAGAACCCATTCTGGCTGCCAGTGTGCGCTTTGGCACCTCCCAAGTCTCCCTCTTCCTGCTCCCTGAGATTGCCTTGAGCATGTCACAGGGGGTCTAGAGATATGTTTGTCTCCAGAGAGGGAGGATTCCCCAACTGAAAGGTAAATATGTATCTGGGTGTGAACAGAAGATTATGAATAAGAGGGATTATTGTTGTTGCTGTTGCTCTTTTTTCTTTCTTTCCTCTTACAGATTTCATGCTTGAATTTTTGTGTGATCTCAGAAATATAAGGAAGCGAGTTAACAGTAAGGGCTCAATGGACACCATACTCATGTTCAAATCTTAACTCCCACAATATTGTATATGACGTATAGTTATTAAAACTCAATGTAATTACAGGTATGAATCAGTTAAGAAGTTATTTGGTTTATAGCAGAGCACCAGGAATGTTAGTCACTGTTTCTGTTTCTATATGAAGAAAGGAGTCTTATTCCAACCATCAACAGGATAATTAGATTGAACTTTAATAACTAATGAAGGGATGGAAATGGCTATAGAAAAGTGAGCCAGGCTAATATCCAAAATTTACAAAGAACTCAAGAAATTAAATTCCAAGAAACCAAATAATCCAATCAAAAAATGGGGAACAGAGCTAAACAGATAATTCACAAAGGAGGAACCCCTAAAGGCTGAGAGACACTTGAAGAAATGCTCAACATCCTTAATCATCAGAGAAATGCAACTCAAGATGACTCTGAGATTCCATCTCACACCTGTCAGAAATGCTAAGATCAAAAGCTCAAATGACAGCACATGCTGGTGAGGTTGTGGAGAAAGGAGAACACTCCTCCATTGCTGGTGGGAGTGCAAGCTTGTACAACCACTATGGAGGTCAGTCTGGTGATATCTTAGAAAAATTGGAATAGCCCTACCTTAAGACCCAGCCATACCACTTCTGGGTATAATCCAAATGATTCCTCACCAAACCACAAGGAAGTTTCCTCATCTATGTTCATAGAAATCTTATTTGCAATAGCTAGAAACTGGAAACAACCCAGATGTCCCACAACCGAAGAATGGATTAAAAAACTGTGGTACATCTACACAATGGAATATTACTCAGCCATCAGAAACAACAAAATCATACAACTTGCAGCCAAATGGATGGAACTAGAGAAGCTCATCCTGAGTGAGCTAACCCAGACTCAGAAGGATGCACATGGCATCTATCCACTTATAATCGAATTTTAGCCATATAGTACAGGATAACTATATTACAACCAATGCACCAAAGGGAACAGGAACATAGACTTTATTTCCTATCACGAAGACACTTTGCCCTAGTGGTGCTGCCTCTTAGGCCCCCAGTGTATGAGGAGGCTCTTGGCCCTCATATGACTGTTGAACTGGGGTGGGGGACTTTTATATAGGGACACTACACTCCAGAGGAGTGGGATGGAAGGGATAGGGGGTAGAGGGTGGGACTGGGAGGGGTGGAAAGAGGACACTGTGAGGAAGATGTAACCTAAAATAGTAAATAAATATTTTTTAAAAAAGAAAGTGAGCAATAATGAAGATCATACTACAAGAGTAAAAACAGTGTGACACATAGCCAGTACTCAATAAATGTGTGTTAGTAAACAAAAGTCCTGAATTAATTCCAAACATTTGAAGTATCTGTAATTAAATAAAAATGTTACTTATTCCATCATTTATAATTTTCTATATTTTTGTTTTCAAAAGAAAATATTTTAAGTTGGCTTATATTTTGGGAGCATATGATTTTGTGCTGATGTTGTGTGTGTGTCATTTTCTGAATTATTTACCCTAACTTACAAGTACATTTTATTATACTTCAAAAAGTATTCTATATCTACCTAGGGTTGTGATTCAATTTTACACAAGTATCTCTATATCTATCTATCAACACTATTTTGAATTGGTCTAAATTACCTGTAGATGTTTCTCCTTCCAGGGTAACCTTCAAATTCATTGCTGGAATAAAACCTGAAATGAATTTATAAAATATTAAGTATTTATTATTAAATTACAAAGGTATTATCACTAATATCAATAAGAAACATGGACAAAACTCCATTCATTTAATGAAACTATTAAATAATGTTTGTATATAGGAATCACTGCTGTGCATAATTGTATTTGGGGCATTTACTGTAACTTATAGATCTTCAGAGAAAGGTAAGACTGAGCTGTTTTTATGATTAATATGTCTTATTCTGATTCACTAAGTATGACCATGAAAAATTACCTATTTAAACTAATATTACATATATATGTTTCCTTTTGCATTATGAATGTTTATTAGTTTATCAGAACTATGTTATTTATTTTGTCTATGACTGAGAATACGGTTT
This sequence comes from Lophiomys imhausi, assembly GCA_907164525.1. Lineage (NCBI taxonomy): Eukaryota > Metazoa > Chordata > Mammalia > Rodentia > Muridae > Lophiomys > Lophiomys imhausi. The sequence continues at coordinate 14,033,944 of CAJQZJ010032097.1, forward strand.
GATTTTATCCTATACTCCCGGTAGTAGATAAGCTTAGCATGCCAGGAAATAAGCCTGAACTGGGTGGTCTGAACATACCATAGGCCATATTAGTTCACCTAGCTGTAGAATAAACCACAGGAGAGCAAACTTGCTATCTGACTGCCCAGGTGCAGGCTCCTTTCTGTCTTAATAGACTATGAAGTGGTAAATCCAGCTTGGTGACATAACTTCCATTCCTCTGTGAATTTATCTGAATATCTCAAAGAAGCTGTCTTTTTTTTTTCCCCTTCCTCCTCAATATAGTGTGAAAAGTTTAGAGTAAACAAGGTTTGTTTTAATTCTCAGGATGGCTTAGCAATCCAGGTATCCTTGGTCTCATAAACAAGCTCCTTCATGAAGGAGACAACACAAAAGAGTGCCTTTCCGGTATGAAATGCATATTCAAAATCTGCATGTGTCTGCTCTATTTATGTCCGTACTAAAGTCACAGGACTCCAGTCATCACTTTCACCTGCTTTTCCTACATCCTTTCAAACAGTGTGTGAATTAACTGCTCAGCCTCTTCCCCAGTGGCCCTTTGCAGCTTTCCCAGGCTGTCAAAGTGCCCAGCAATGCCTTCACCTCTAACATTGCAGCCCGCTCCACTTTTCCACTTACCTCTCTCCTCACCCTCACAATAATAATTATTCCGCCTCCATCTTTCCTAAACATCTACCCTTGCCTTTCATTCACTTAAGAAATGGGAACAGAACCCCTCCCGTGTCAGGTTTGGTACTGAGGACACACAAGAAAGGAGGCCTATCTTCGTCCTTCCAGTCCACGATCGCTGCTGTCATCCCAGTTCAACTCTCAATCACCCTGGCCGACATTGCAACCATAGCAGGATCTTTAAGCCTTCAAGTTTTCTTCCTCTCTTAAACCTATTGTACCTGAAATCTATTTCCCATTCATTTTTATTTCATCACTTCCCTGAAATCTATTTCCCATTCATTTTTTCACTTCCCTGAAATCTATTTCCCATTCATTTTTATTTCATCACTTCCCTGTCACTTTTATGGCTGCTCTGTGAAAGTAGAAAAGTCCTTTGGCTCCCATTCAAATAATTTTGTAGATTGGCAGTAGGTGTCTGAAGCTGTCTATAAAATAATAGTAGACTAATTATTCTGTTCCTTTGTCCCCCAAATTCCATCTAATGGCACTCATATTTATGAGTATCAAGGGAATATCCCTAATTTACACAGCAGCAGAACTGACAAAGAAAAAAATATACAAGGTCTTATGATTAGTTAAATGCATCATGAATGACTATTCTGAGACAGCTTTATGAGACAGTGTGTAGGATGGACTGAAAGGAATGAACTTAAAGAATTCCTTACTGGGGTTAACAGCAACAGTTTTGGATTCATAAGCTTTAGTTCTGAAGTTTCATCTTCTACTAATTAAATGGCCCTTAGCCAAGTCAATTACATGCTGGGAGTATGTTTTCTCATCTACAAATTCAGAGCAGTCATCCCTACCTTACAGTATCTGGGAGGCAGTAAAACCTCAGTAACAGATGGCCTGTTATGGATAACATGAAACCCAAATAACAACCGAGTCACTACAGAAGAGTCTCCATATCTGTGATCTACCTTCTACGCCATTTTGAAGCTTGTTCATTGCTTTGAGTGTTGAAGGGTAAAATAAGCCTTTAGAACCAATTGCTATCTGAGAATTTTTAAAACTTTTCATAAAAGTACCCAATAAAAATACTTTTCAAAAGGAAATCTTGCTGACTAGTTATTAAAGAATGGGCACTCTTAGTGAGATCATAGCTGTTTGAAAGTAACCAAAGAGCAACAGAATGTTTTCAGTTAGCTGAGTAGACAATACAATCCATCATTTGTACAAAATCCATTGGCTGGTGCCAATTAAAACCTGAATGGTGCACTGCATCGTGCCACATATAATACTTACAGTGAATCCTCTGTTACTCTGAATATATATATGGCCTCCCACTTCCCACTTGTAATTTGAATAGCATTTTCCTATAAAAAGACAAACATTATGTTGTGTGAAGCTGAGCGTTACTTGAGCAACCTCAAGTGAATGATCTTTGAGGAGATAAATCTTGGAAGGAACGTACCACAGTGTCTTTGATATAGTGAATATGTTTGTAGCCATCCTTGTCGCTAAATATTTTGTAGTATGAAATGGCATCCTGGCTAAAAGCTGGTGTTGAAAGAAAGAACTGAAAGGAATGAACAGAGGTTATATTCAAAAGACAGACTGAATGACAGCCACAGATTTTTTTTTTTTTAAGCAATGTATGGCAAAGAATCCTAGCACCTCATCTCCTATCGCCCATCACTCACATCTGAAATTCCAGGGTTTCAAATGACAGCTTTTTCAGTGATCCTAATAGGCACTTGCAAGTGCCACCTGGTGCTTGTTTGCTATTGCACACCCCACTCCACCCACAGAGCCCTGAGCTTTACAATGTCTCATGTAACAAATTCCTGCTCTAAGATGGGATGGTTTAGAATTGAGATGAATGAAAAGCAAACCAATGTTGATATATAATCTTTAAAAGCCTTAAGACTTTAAGATAAGGCATTTGATCGCAGTATAATTATTTAAAAAATTATTTATTTATTATTATTTTTAAATGTGCATTGGTGTTTTGTCTGCCTGCATGTCTGTGTGAAGGTGTTAGATCCCTTGGGGCAGGAGTTACAGCCAGTTGTGAGCTGCCATGCGGGTGCTGGGAATTGAACCTGGGTCCTCTGCAAGAGCAGTCAGTGCTCTTAACCATTGAGCCATCTCTCCATCCCCCCCAAAGTATGATTCTCACAAAAGCTTACATTATTTTTAATTTTTGATTCGTCTAATACTAAACTCCTAATGTCAACAATTTAATGAAGACATTTGAAAGATTCAAATGTCATGGACTAGTAGCCACAGATTTTAGTCATGGGACAGGCCTAGTACATTTGAAAGAAACCATGAAGCGTGGTTAGGGAATAGGGTGATCTTAGCTTTGAGCTCAGGAAAAAAAAAATGGCCTTGAAACATGAGTTTGAGGAATTCAGCATGCCCTGCTGGAACTCCCTAATTGCACTGGGAGTAGCAGACACTCAAGTGTCTTGGAACAGAACTAATGGTAACTCAATATCCTACATGGTACAGACAACTGAAATTCTGCTAATGCCTCACACCAAATCTCCATCAATAGTGTCAGGTGTCTCCCATTGTAAAACTTAGATTTACTCTATCAGTAGTCTATATGTCTATCATTGTAAAAATTTGATTTGTTCTACCTTTATGGCTAGTTTGACTGGTTATCAGAAATGATGATACCTTTCTGAGAAAACTCTCAAGAGAGCAGAGCTCTTCTATATCATGTAGGAATAACTTAAAGCTTGGTCTCTCTATCTGGTTTAAGTCTATGGAACAGCAGGGCAAAGTGTAATTTCACAACAGAGGGAAACAATGAATGTCAACACATGCATCAGAATCTTCTAGCTACAAACATTTTTTTCCTTTTTAAAAAATATTTTTCCTGAGACCAATTTCTGAGCAAAGAGATAGTAGGGAGAATTGCTATAGACTTATTTAATGATCATATCTAGATGTTACCTGACTGAATATTTTCTGATAAAATTACTTCTCTGATACTGTGATCATGTATCATTAAAATGCAACGTATCTCTTATAACTTTAACTGGGCAATTAATGTTCTTCAAAATTCATTTCTGCCTGGATGGAAGCTTTACATACATAATTATGTCAAAATAGAAGATGTGGTCCTTCTAGATTTGTGTTAGCTCTAGATCCAAGGACCACAGTCCTCATAAGAAAGAAGACACAAAACAACATGGAGACACAGGGAAGGATTCTATATCCTGGACACTGTCTGATCCACGAATAAATCTTTGCTCAAGAAAACTTTCCTGGGCTGGAGAGATGGCTCAGCGGTTAAGAGCACTGGCTGCTCTTCCAGAGGTCATGAGTTCAATTCCCAGCAACCACATGGTGGCTCACAACCATCCATAATGAAATCTGGTGCCCTCTTCTGGCCTGCAGATATACCTGCAGACAGAACACTGTATACATAATAAATAAATCTTTAAAAAAAAAAAAAAAAGAAAACTTTCCTGAATGTAAATGTCTGGTTTGTGTTTTATTAAATTTATAACGGAATGGAAAAATTGAGTAATGTGAGACTGCTTTCTGCTTACATATTCACAAGCATTACATCATTCATCAAAAGACCTGCTTTGTAGGATTTTTGCATCTTGAGATCAATTATTTTAAGTGAATAAAGGGGTTAGGAAATAGAAAATTAATTTACAATTTGGTGGATGCATTGCACTAATATAGGCCTTTGACAAAATTGTTCTGATCATTTCAGAAAGTTTTTCTCTCAAAAAAGTAATAGCAAATTTACCTTCAAGTACCTTCTTTTTCCCTTCACACTCTGTAGTATGAGAGAAAATTGGTCCTCCATTGTCTTAGCCACTAAAATGGAACCCAAGTCACAGGATATTTCAATGTAACAGAGTGAAAAGTTATTCCCCACATACCTAGTGAGTTACTTAAGAGACTTTTCAAAAGATTTTATTCTGAGTAAAGCTTACAACTTCATTTGTATTGAAAATAAAAAATTAACAGGGCAGACTGTTCTGTTTTAAGATATTAGGGCCAGGCAAACAGGAAGAATTTTTCTGCTGGGCAAAGGTTGTTATCTCCTCCCCTTCTCTGCGCACATGAAAGACAGTTGCTTCCGATGAGCAGGTAACTTAGGTCAGGTAAAGAGGGTGTGAAATATTTCCGCTATCACGTTGTCAGAGTTAGGGCCATAATGCATTCCGAGTTAAGTGCTGCTTGCAGCAAATCACACCTGGACATTAGATAAGACATTCAGCTGTGGTGACCTCTGTTTTAACAAGGCCCTGAGCTGGTTTCTTTATCATGCTTAGAATCTCTGTGTGAAGTGCAAAACCACTTAAAAACATCGTACCTAGAAAGGAAGGTTACTTATCAAAGTGTTATGTTTTTCTATCCTTACTAAATGGCAAAATATGGTCCCTAAACTGAGCTAACAATTAGACAAAAATATAGGCTTTCAGATACCTCATGAAGCAGAAAACTCATGTCTTGTTTTTAATAAAGGGTTTTTAGCAACAGGCCAAAGAGATATGGAACATTGTTTAATTTGCTGCTGATAATTTTGTTGTAACTGTAGTCTAAGTGTTATGATTTCAGAGCTTATTTCTAAATGTGAAGAACTAAAATTGAGGTTCTTCTATTTAGTATATCCTTCACAGGAAAAAAAAATAGTTGTATTCAATTTCTTGTGACTTTTGCAGTTTAAATCTCTTGGATAAATCCTAAGGAAGAACTTCAAATATTACCATTTAATATATACTGGTATCACTAGCCTTTTTAATTTGTCTAAAAAGTCAATGAACATTCATTGAACAAGGACCAGAGATGGAACTTATGGGAGGGCACTTGCCTAGATATGTGACCCTTGTTGATCCCAAGAACTAACACACACACACACACACACACACACACACACACACACACATTACCTGAATGAGTATATGAATCATGTACACCTGTCTGGGTTTTTTCAGGTTAATTTCATTGCTACAAGTTAGGGAAGTTGTCCAATAAACCAGGTCCCTTCAAAGGATGAGAATTTATTCCCAAAAGTTTGCACTATGCAGAATTTTTAATAGTTCTTCTTCTGGAATTTAGAAGTTTCACTACTAAATAAATTTCCAAAGATTAAAATTAATAGCCATGTTACCATTTTTTGTACACTGTGTCTAAATCTCAGCACAGCTGACACCCCAATGCAAATGCTTGCTGGATACAATCGTTGTGACATGTGGCAGTGTCCACACAATGTTCACTCATTCTCTTTCCTGTTTTTGTATGAACTAATATAGAATGCAAGATGCAATTGGTTTGCTTAAAAGATGATCTGTCCTACACTGAACAAGCCCCGCAGATCACTAGATAACTCCATCGAAAGCTTCTGCACACAAATAACCGCCAATCATAATGAAACACATTTCCCTGTTTGATGCATAGACATAACACACAAGGTGGAATGCACACACTGTGTAAAATTGAGCTCACTGAATATATTGGGTGCCACCAAAATAGAGGAAAAGATAGAAAAATCATACTCCACCAGCCCATCCTGTTCTGCTTTCTTCTATGTGCTCCTGGGTCTAAAATGCAAAGAAAAATCATATTAAAGCATAAAAAGAACAGTTTTTCAAAAGTACAGTTTAGATGTTTTGAATACTTAATCTGCCTGGTCAGGGTGTCCTACTGCTCAGTTCGGTTCAGGAGAGAGGCTTTATTACAAGTTATTTCACAAAGCACTGCTGAGTTTACACGGGCAAATCAGTGCTGAACCTAATTTCAGAATTTTCTCTCCTTAACTCTTCCATGTGGTGGGTCTTGGAATTATCACACATCTGTGGAAGTTCAGAGCCAACGAAGGACATGGTGTGATGCAGCAAAAAAGAATTCCATAGTGAAGTTTAGGTTGTGTTCTTTTTACGGGGTCGCTACATACCTAAACATTTTTATATTTTGGAGTTTTAGCAAAATGCTGGAGTATCACTTCTTAAATAAAATATTTAGAAATCATAAAAGGTAAATAGTCCTTTTTGTATACAAATGGAGAGCATTCTGTATAGACTACTGTGGTAACCACAGTGGACATACAGGAAAGTGGCCACAGGGAATTTGGAAGAGCGGAAGGTATTGACATCAGCAAGATCGTGAAGAAATTTCTATGCCATCCAGGAATTTGGTGGGTAAATTTGTTGATGGACTTCACTTGCCAAATATGAAAACCATAATTGTAAGCATGAGAGACAATGTGAATTCTGTAGTGGGTAAGATGGAATAAGGCCAAGGTGCCCCCTAGAACGCTAATGTTAAGGAAATACTGATAACGACTCAGATCAAATGTTCAGCAGTGGGGATAGAATGAAGGCGATATTAAAAGTTCAAATCACCAGAAGTAATTTTGAGAATTATTGACAAAAAGTTCTGGAAACCTCTGCTATGAATAACCCAGAGGGAGTTACGTGGGCGGTTGTGAAAGAACCAGTGCCTATACTTGGGAGAGGACTGTTTTTCTGTACCTGATCCACACTTCCCAGCTTCTCTTACAGTGGGATGTACTCATGGAATAAGATGTGTGAATGGAGAGAGAAACAAGCTGTTTGTAGCCCTTCCCATAAAAACATCTCATGCAAAACCCCCCATTCTTTTCTTCTTGCTCTAGTTGAATGTTAATGACTTAGAACCACACGTTAAGATAACAGACATGCCATTAGTTGGGTTTCTGAACTACATTATGAAGCAGAGGACCCAATCCACACCATACCTCATTTTGTAAAACTTACTAAATTCCTACTATATTAAACCACTTAATCATTGGAATTTCCCTCTAGAGCTGTGCTATTGACCTACCTTGAAAATGCATTAAGTCGAGAATAAGGTTTCTGTGTATGTGGTCAACATGTCTGCCAGAACAAGCTCAACAAGGATTACACCAACAGACATGCCAAAGTAGATAGGGAAAAACCCCATGAGGCCTTGGCCCTATGCGAAGGACTATAAGCAACTCAAAAGACTGGGAGGTGGAGAGGCAGTCTTCCTCAGAGAAGAGTACACTGATTGACTGTCCAGTGACAAATAGCCTTGATTATTTCTTTATTCTATTTTTTAATTTTTATGTGCATTGATGTTTTGCCTGCATGTATGTCTGTGTGAGGGTGTCAGATTCTGGAGTTACAGACACTTGTGAGCTGCCATGTGGGTGCTCTGAACTTGGGCCTCTGGAAGAACAGTCAGTGCTCTTAACTGCTGAGCCATCTCTCTAGCCCCGACAAATGGCCTTGAAAACATACAGACAAGTAACATATACAGGCTGACCAGATTATATTGAGAAATATATGAGTATATACATATGAGTATACAATAACAGTTAAGAAAAGAAGAGGTCATGAATTTGAAGGAAAGTGGGGAGGAGTATATGGAAGTGTTTGGAAGGAAGAAAGGGAGAAGAAAGAGAAGAGAGAAGGAGAATTGTTGTAATCTTATAATTTCAGGAAGAAAACAAATTTCAGATAAGTGAAACTTATCTAGAAAAGAAAAAAACAGGGACTGTGAGAATGACTCATTAGGAAAGTGCTTGCCTTGCAAGTATGATGACCTGAGTTCTAGCCCCAAAACTCATTTTAAAATATCAGGCAGGCCAGGCATGGTGGAGCAGGCATTTAGTTCCAGCACTTGGGAGGCAGAGGCAGGTAGATCTCTGTGAGTTCAAGGACAGCCTGGTCTACAAAGTAAGATCAGGATAGCCAAGGACACACCAAAAAAATCCTGTTTTGAAAACCAAAAAAAGAAAAAGAAAAATGTCAAGCATGCATGTTGGTATACAGTTGTAATCCCAGTACTATTCGCTGGGGTATACTGGATGCTATCTTGCATTCCAGTCTAGTCTAATTGCTGAGCTCCATGGCAACGAAAGACTCTATCCAAAGGAAATAGTAAACATTCCCAAGAATGGCACCTGTGATTGTCCCCTGGTTTCTACACTCCTGTATGAGCTCAAATGTATGCACCAACACCCTCACAGTCAAACACTAAACTACAATACACACACACATACACCACACACACACACACACACACACACACACACACACGCACACGCACACGCACACGCACACGCACACACACACACACACACACACACACACACACACACACACTTAAAACAAAAGGGAGACCTTGAGAATGTGTACTCTTCAAACAAGGCATGAAGAAAAAAAACAATGTTAAGAAGAGTTTGGATTATCACCTCTAGTGGTAGGCTACTGTTTCACAGAGAAAAAAAAAAAAAAACCCACAAGGTTGGAAAAACAAAGAGTGAAACTTTTTTGACTACTTTAGTCATGAAGATAAAAATTATTTTATTTTATTTTTTATTTTTTTGATTTTTCGAGACAGGGTTTCTCTGTGTAGCCCTGGCTGTCCTGGACTCACTTTGTAGACCAGGCTGGCCTCGAACTCACAAAGATCCACCTGCCTCCCAAGTGCTGGGATTAAAGGCATGTGCCACCACTGCCTGGCCTTTAGTCTATTTTTAGAGAGGCAAGAATAATATATGATGGTATATAAGATAGTTATATCTTTTCTTTTTTTCTCTCCTTCCTTCCTTCATTCTTTCTTTCTGTTTTTAGATTTTTGACACAGGGTTTCCTTTTGTCTTGTGTAGCCCTAGCTGTCTTCACACTCACTCTGTAGACCAAGCTGACTTTGAACTCACAGATACCTGCCTGCCTCTGCCTTTCGAGGGTTGGAATTATAGGTGTGTGCCACCACTGAGTGGCAAGCTATAAATTTCTTAATAAATCTCACCAATAGTGTTATATTATAAATAGCTGTTCCCAGCTTCTTTACCTCTTTCATGTCTGGCAGCATGAATAAAATATTGATTGATTACCCTCAAACATTACTGGATTTCAAAACACAAACGCATTTGTCATGTGTATGGCTGTTGGAAAACTGTAAGTTAATTCAGCCAACATATTCTAAATGAAATTACTTTTCTAGCTATAAAGATCATTTTCCAGGAAACTCTATTCCTCATTGTGAGGACATTTTATATTTTCTGTCCATTTAGATTATATTGTCTCAGATTTTGATAAATTAAAATTTCAGATTCCAAATGAATCAGTTTTTATTTGTCTGGGTTCATAATTTCCACTAATAACATTAAAGCAGAGTTCATAATGCCTAGATTCCAGGGTGGTGAAGATATATCCAAGCAGAGCCAGTCAATCAGATCAGGGAATTCTAATTAACAAGTTTAATTAAGATCAAGTTTTGCCAATGATACTACTTAAAACTTTTCTTTTTGCTTTGTTGTAAACACATAAATAAGATAAACTCAGTGTCTAGCAAAAATTCTTAAGTTTAGTCAAGACTCTTTCTGACAGGATAATGACTTAACAATATATTTAGCCGAAGTAATGTTGACTAGCCTGGCCCTGATATATTTCCAAGCAGAATAAAACATTCTCCTTACAAAATAAAATGTTCTAATTCTTAGATGGAGTTTAATGGTTTAACTTGATTGATGTTGACTTTAACTTCATAAAATAAGCTTACTCTACTATTTGGCTTAATGAAATAATTTTTCATAATTAGAGCTCTATCAAAATGTACTCAATATTTCCTACTTAAAGAAAACATTTAAAAAACTTTAGTCTCTAAAATGAGTACTTAAGGACAGGCATATTTCAATGATTTAGATTGGTACAGTAGTTTTTGACTCATTAATTTCAGCAGATTGCATTTGAATTTAAAGAATTTAAAAACATTGAAGCTTAATGGTAAATTTATATTTTATTGTCAAACTACCCACCTTTAGATTAGTACAGTAGGGGGCGCTTTCCAAAGATAGTTGGACTGCAGCACAGAGTGTGTAATAATGATGATACTTCAAGTCCTACTATCAAACACCCACCCTTGACTTAAAGATAAGTAATATTTATTTCCTTTGTATTTTTTTCATTTTTGACAAGATAGAACATGTTTAATTTTCGTTTCTTCTCCATTTTTGTGTGAAACATCTATTTCCCTTCATTGCTTTGCTTATGTCTAGCCTGACCATCTCAAAGGGCTGACTCACCATTCTAATGCCACACTGTCTCACTTAATATTTTTCCATATTCAAAGGACAGACCATTTGAGAAAACAACTGCTATACTGTACATAAAAAACAAACAAAAAAATGGAATTTCCGTGAACATGTAGCACAGTTTCACATAACAATCTTCAGTTGAATGCACCAAATCCTGCTTTATAATACAAATTATGACCTATGCATGAGAAGCTCCTGTCGTATTTTCATTTTCAGAAATACTTGCCTGTGGTTTTAATACATTTTACCTTAGGACAATCCCATGTGTACCAGTCTTCCCTGAAATCACATATAGACAAGACTGAGACATTCTGCACTCTTTTTAGCCACTGCAAACATATTCGCTCACTGGTCACCCAGGTGAGCCAGCTGAAATAATAGTCACTGCCAACAAACCAAAACAGACAGCTCATTACCACATTTAAGTAATATCTTCATTTACATTTTCTAAAAGACAGTAGTTGGTATAGAATACATATTTAGTATATAAGAAAAACAAATTTTCTCTGAGGAAAGTATTGAAATAGACTTGCTGGCTAAAATAAATGAGAGCTTATTTATCTAAGAAAATTATTTCATGCTTGAGTTTTTTCCCCATTTCTGGACAAAAATTAGATATAAGGGCAAACTATATATCTAACCAAGAGAACTAAAAGTGTTAAATTTTCTATGATGTGCCTATAATCTCATTTTTTTTCACTTTCTACTTGATGCAGAGGAATCCAAGTACAGTGAATAGATCATCTTTGTCTCCAGGTGGGCTCGTGCTGGAAGCCAAGTTCCAACTGTCATCATGATCAAGTGTTGAAATTATATTAATAAAAATCAGATTATGTAAATAGCTCTGATGGTGTTTATAACATACTTAAGTGTCAATGAATGGCTGTGATGACTCTACTTGTCCCTGAAGGAAAACTTACAGTCAAAGTTGCAAAACTTTTAAATTTTCCATAGCGCTAGAAGGGCTCAAATCCAGACCTCATACTATCCTATCATAATATCCAATCTCAGTGCAATTATTCAGTCAGGTAGTTCCTTGTTTCTGCATAAATTTGAATAATAATATGCTGATTAAATGTGTAAGGATGAGTTGAGAGTGATTAAGATGCCTCTTGACTTATGTGCTATTTCCACCATTACTTTTGGTACCTAAGAAAAACAATATTTTTTTCTTAAGTCAACTATTCAAGTTTCCATTAACCCAGTTGTTGGGAACAATCATTAGACTGTTCCCCTTGAAGTGGCTGGAGAAGATGCAAGCCCTCTGTGTTAGGCAGGTAAGACTCTTGGAACCCTTTCTATTTATTTTCACCAAATTCAAACAGAAAGACACAGAGAAGTGGCTGAAGTCTGGACGGTTGCTGTAATCAAGATCAACCAGACAGGTGTATCTGAGGTATACTAGAGAAGTGAGGATATTTCATTTTATTTTATTTTTTAAAGAATTTATTTTAGCCAGGCATGGAGGCACACTCCTTTAATCCCATTACTCAGAAAGTAGAGGTAAACAGATCTCTTTGAGTTCAGGGTTGGCCAGGGTACAAAGTGAGTTCCAGGGCAGCCAGGCCTCCCTTGCACAGAGAAACCTTGTCTCAAAAACCAAACCAAACCAAAAGAAAAAAAAAGAATTTATTTTTGATTATGTGTAATACATTGATCTGAGTGCAGGTTTGTGCACATGGGCCCAGTGCCAGCAGAGGCAAGAAGAGGGCACTAGACCTCCAGGAGCTGTCCTATGAGGGCACTGGGAAATAAGGTCCAGTCTTCTGTAAGAGCGCTATATTCCTGAAGGCTGAGCCATTTCTCTAGCCCAAATACTGTGTGCCAGTAAACAGTGCCTTCACATACAATTCTGCAGCTAGAAAATCAAAACAGACTACTTCAAAGTAAGACAGTGCTAATGTTTGAGAAGAGTCACCTTATCTGGTTTATAATGCCCAATGATGCACCATAGACCCATAAACCCTGGCTTGAGGGAAACTAGACCAGATTTTAAAGGAGTAGTCTTGAGGAGCTTCCAATATGCATATTTGTCCCAAGTTTACATTTCTACCTAGGAGGAAAAGCTTTAGATTCATCACCATGGTCACCTTTAAATGAATTTTTAAATGAGTAACAGGATATTTTAAAAACTAGTTCAAGAAACTTATTTGTGACTTTTAATTTGCATGCATCTTGCATGTTAATTTTCTGCTTCTGGCATGTTTATCTTCGACTGACTCGAAAAGAGGCCTGAACTATGATATAGGAAGTTCCACATGTTAGAATTTGGTTAAAATCAGAGAGATGTCTGAGATCACTGACCTTGAAGCTATCATTTCTGGAACTGGTACTTCTATAGGGCCCACATGGTAAGGATTGGTAGTGTCAACAATAAAGACACGAACAACAGGATTCTTAGCTCCAGCCTGCCAAGAAAACAGAAATTTACAAGATGATACAATTTTACTTGCCACCAATGTTTTAAAGACATTTTAGGAACTCTACGCATGTTTTAATAAGTGAACAAAGCTAAGAATAAAACAGTTGAAGATTTTCTGCATAGTGGTCAGGAATTCATTTCTGTCTCACTTGCAAGGCAATTGACAATGTTGTATCAAACAGAGTCAAATGTACTTCAGGTGTTTAATGAGACAGGTGATTTACAGGAGAAATTATTGTGGATAGAAAAGTACATGACTTCTACCCATACTGTGCCCTGATTTTAGAGGCAGATGTGTTTCATTATTGTTACGATGCTGATATACAATATACCTGTATCCTCTGAAGAGCAGGGAGGTCTGTTTGAAAGAAAACAGAGAGCAGAACACAATGAAACCTTTTTGCTTCTGCCAAACAGTTTGGATTGAACGACCAGATTGGTCACCCATTTCCCTCACTACCCAGTACCATTGCGTCCTTCCCAAAGGACAGGGGAAATCTCACTACCAAATAAGGTGTCCACAGGCTTTTACATTTCTTCTTGGTGTATGTGTGTGTGTGTGTGTGTGTGTGTGTGCTACTATATGCCTAAAATTTACATGACAGTATATTGCATTCCTAGACACTGTCTTGAATTGATGTTATTTTACTTCAGAAAGAATCTTGTAGTTGAAATAAAATTTGAATCCACAAAGTTTGGGAGCACAGTGTTCAATGACTCAGTGCGCTTCACATTCATCTAAAGCAGCGGTTCTCAACCTTCCTAATGCTGCGACCCTTTAATGTAGTTCCTCATGATATGGTGACCTCAACCATAAAATTATTTTCGTTGTTACTTCATAACTGTAATTTTGTTGTGAATTGTAATGTAAATATCTGTATATTCTGAAGGTCTTAGGCAACCCCTATAAAAAGAACATTAGACCCAAAGGGGTCACAACCTACAGGTTGGGAATCATTGATCTAAAGGCTTTCTTGAGACTTCCTTGGTTTGTTGGAATTTTCTCATCTCTCCATCTACTGCTAAGATTTTAGTGTCCCTTGTCTGTAAAGAAACATGAAGACTTAGGTACACACTTCCAGTAAGTGCCAGTCACTTCTCAGCTCTGAGTGTCCTCATTTCTTTCTGCTCATGCTGATTTCTTCAGAACATTCCAGTCTTTTTAATTTTGGACTCCAAGTATCAGACTTTTCACTTCCAAGCAAACTTACCATTTTTCTACACAGTCCTTGAGGGGACTTATATCTCAACACTCATTTCCCATCTCCCCCCTTTTCTTAAGTGACTTTTAACATAAACATTATAATTCTACTTCTCTCTCTGGGGTGTCTTTGGCTTGTTTCAAAAACCACTTTTGCAAATGCCACATCCATCCTGTCTTATATAGGGACCTATTGGAGTCATTCATGAGTCGAATTTGGCAAGTAAAAACACTGGAAGCTATGTATAAAAAACACATTTTAAAGAATACCCAAATCTTTTACAAGAGGTAAATTAATTTCCCTCTTTCATGGCTTTGTCTAAATTTCAAATAAGTTACAATACTTCTTCCCTGTTACATAGCCGTTCTGCTGCACACTCAGGTCCTTCTCCTCTAGTCTTAGAACTGAATAAAAATTATGCATGATGTTTACTTTCATTAATTGCCTTAAGGAGGAAACGGAGGCTCATAAACTTCACTTACTGGTCCACATACAATCTTAGCATGTACCTGACACTACCTAACAAAGACATCAAATTCAATATTTGACTTTCCGTTTCTGGTTGGCATTTACATGAGAATTCAAGAGGAAATTGTGAAACAGAACTTCACCCTGAATTTGGAACATAGAATATATATATATATATATATATATATATATATATATATATATATATGAAATTAAAACTAAGTTAAGCTTGTTTTTCCTCCATGATCTAGACCATATGTTTTTTTCAAAGATTCTGCAATAGATTTCACAAAGACTACTTCTTCCAGCATAGCCAGATGTCCAAAGCAACAGATGTCCACATAAACAATAGAGGACAGTACAGTGTTTGCTTTAAAACGTACAAGGGTAAGAAGCTTTCCAAATGTGTTGATCCCACCTCTATTCATGGTAATGAGTGCTCATTTTACATTAAGGGAATGAAGGCCTCTATTAAAAATATCTCGCATACCTTTGGGTACGGAATATTTATTGTTCTAGGATACTGTCCATCACCATAGTAGGAATAGGCAATAATTGGTATGTCTGAATCATTAAATTCCACGTATGCCAAAAATTTTCCATCTGGAGACCACCAAAGAGCATATTTTGTGGCAAGCATTTCCTCTGAAAAGTAAGCATTTACATATTATTTACAATTATAGTTTATTCTTGAAATCATTGTTAATACTTCTAAACAAATATTTATTGATTTAAATCATGTTTTTGATGTGTATGTAGCATATGCCATTGTTGGATTATTAAAAAGTGCTGTGAATTAAAGAGGAACAATTTAAACTTCATTTGATATCAGACATCAATTAGTCTTGTTAGTAATTGCTGTTAAGCAGAAGTGTAACATTTAAAATAAATAAAAAACACATCAGTAATAATTAATTTTCCCTTTGGGGCAACTAAAAAATTAACTGAAAGTAACCCAAACCGAGTATACTACAGATTTAGGTCGTCAAGGCAGGCTAGTAAGTGGAAAATACCTAAAATATACAAAGCAGACTGTGGTTTTACTGACAAGTAACATTACCAGAAAAGGTTGAGTTTCATTTCTAAGAATTTTAAAAACAGGGTTAATTTTTGTATGTGTGTGTGTGGATGTGCATGTGTGTGTGTGCGTGTGTGTGCATGCATGTGTGTGTGTGTGTGTGTGTATATATATATTTTTTTAAAGAAAGGGACTAGAGGAATATACGCTAGAAATCCTCTTAAAGTCCAATTAAGTCTTGTGTCCTACATGAACCTAGAATGAGGATAAAATTCAGAAAAGTGTCAATATCAATACTTAAGAATATTTTCTTGCAAAATAATGTAGTTGTTTAGCTTTGGGAGGTGTGCCAGAATTTCTTTCTTAAGCAAGACAGACATGAGATTTAACACATTAACTAGCTAAGGACCATATAATTCTTGGAATATAAATCTTATGCACCTTATAATAACATGCGTAAATATAGATTCCACCAGGCTCTGACAACAAGATTTTATTCTTTAAGAGAAGTAACATTCTATTCATAACCTACTAACAGTTTTCAGAAGGGCAGCCACTCATTAAAAATAATATTCTATTCAACTAATTCCTAATGAATATATGAAACTGTTTTCTGTTATAATCATAATGCATCAGGAGTAGAAAAGAAATATAGCTTGCCTTCATAAACCCAGTCTGGGATTCCATTAAATATTTTATTTTCTCTTCCAGTATAAGTTATTTGAAAAGGTGGGTCTCCAGGTCTTTGCTTCAAATAAATATTATTTTGATAGACATACACCTAGAAATGGTAGAAAATTAGTCAATAAGGGAAAATCCCCTAAAAAATACAGTAACATTGTATATTTAATTATTTCCTTACTGTCTTCTTAAGGGCTGGTAATTCAGGTGCAAAAGGATTCATAACTAAAATAATTTAGCTGGTTAAAAAATGTAATCAATCCACCTTAACATTATTTATGATTTTAAAAACTACATTAAATAAGAAATAATTTCTACTGTGATATTGTTATTTTATTATCCAATAAGTAATTGTGCATATTGACAGGCAGTCAAATAAATCCCTGAATATTAATAGCTAGCCAGATCTATTCTTTATTTAGAGTCCTTAAATAAGAGCTTGGACAAAATTTCATGTTGTCTGAAGCTAGTCTGGGAAACTTGTGAAAACCATATTTTTCCTGAGTTTTCTGGCACCATGCATTCTGGCTGAGTATAAGGATAAAGTTTTTGACTGCGATATTTAAAGAAGTCTATCCATGAGCTTGAGATTTTGCGGAATTCTCAAATGGGTTTCAATTTATCCAAACTCTTCCCGTTTTTAGCCACTGAAATAGTCATGATGAATCTTTTTTTTCTTTTTAGGCAGAGAAATTTAACAAAGGCCAAAATCAAATGGCTCCTCTTTTATTTAAATGATTAAACACTTCCATAATCTAAAACACTTACTAATTTACTCCCAACAGGCGACCAGCATAGATACTGAATTGGACGAGGAAGCTCATATCCTCTTACAAATTCCCTAGAAAGAAAGAAAAGTGAATATATAAAAACACAACTCTTTGTTTTAAAAGTATTAAAAAAAGCCCTTCATAAACAGAGTAAGTAAACTAACCTTTAAAATAAAGGGAATCTGTATGCAATATCCCTACTTCTACAAGTTCAAAGGAGTGGGGAAATGCCGTCAAAGCCATGCACAGTGAGTGGCTACCATTCTCTCCTCAGTTTTTAAAAGCCACCTAACTTCTCTGTTTTCAGACCTTCACATTGAGGTAAATGGATAAAACATGTACAGACGGAGTCATCTGGAGATCATGTAATAGAGCCCCTCTGTTTCATAGAACACAACCAGAAGACACGGAGAGATGATAACAACTTAAAAGTTGCATTGCTAGTTCTTGGGCAGATCCCAAATAAAGCTCACGTCATTTAACCCCTGGGACTGCAGAATTTGCACACACCAGACTAAGATGGTCGCTGACGTGCCTTCCGGCTCCGAGTTTCTATAATTGTGCTCAAGTTTAATATGTGCTCTTCCACATTCTCATTCACAACCCCCATCTCTGTGGCTGCATATGAATTTCAAATTTTTGAAAATAAGATGCCATTTGACAATCTCCCCAGGGATCTGACTTGAAATCAGAAAAGGAAAGGAACATCTGATCTCAAGCTAAACTGAAAAACAGATCGTATACTGGGCAATGTGCCTTAAGCTTGAAAAGTTCTCCACCCATGAGGGAATTTCAGATATTCTATTGGCCAAAAGGTCTCACTTTGATGTTTAGAGTCCCTCTGCAAGCTTCACTAAGGGAATCGCATTGTGGAACTCTTGCAGCTTTTCAATGAGAACACTTAAAAATGTTTACGTACTAAAGAATTATAAGCTGCCATGCTGAGAGGTTGACTGCTTGAAAACCGTCTTAGTAGTCTCATCAAGACTGTTTTTTTTTTTTGATTTTTTTTTTTTGTGGCATAAAAAAGCAGTATCTACTCCTAAGGCCAATTTGAAGATATTCAAAAAAGACCCCACTCTTTTCTCCTAACAGCCTCTGTACCTTGGGCCTCACATTTGTCTGTCAGCTCTACTCCCCTACTCCCTCACACTTGAACAACCAGGGAGACTTGCAATACACTTTATCTTGACTGAATTTGTTATTTCACACAGAACAATAGCTAACAATAAGGAAAATTTTGATCGGAAAAAGTGATGCTCTTGGACGAAGGATATTTCGATTGCAGCATTGCAGTGGGAACTCTTGCAGCGAGAGGGCAGTATATGAACACCAGGCACACACAAGAGGTCAAAGATATAATGGAGATGTAATGGTAATAAATGGTAATGTAATATGATAATAAATAAATAGATGTAATGATAGTAATGATAGTAAAGGTAATGAGGCAGAAGACGTCGTTCTTTACCTAGTCTACAATTCTGTATCAAGTTAGTGTTTGTATTACTTGTGAATGACTTTAACACAGCCTAAGTTTCCTTTCTGAAGTGCAAGTAAGCTATGCAATGACATAAACAGTGACTGCAAACATTATTGCATGTCTTTTTAGGGCTGCAAAGCCCCTTGAGCCAGCACTCTGTGCTTTTGTGAGTCACCAGTGCCATGAAAGATGAAGAAAGGGGATGCGTTATAAAAGCTATGATCTACGAAGTCCCACCTTGCTTAAACCAGAGCCATCTGTACTAGACTTAACTTCTTTTCCTACAATATAGTTTGATCATGCTTTCCACCAGATCCTTTCTACCGCTCTACCCGCCCGACTTGATGTTCTCTCTCTCTCTCTCTCTCTCTCTCTCTCTGTCTCTCTCTCTCTCTCTCTCTCTCTCTCTCTCTGTCTCTCTCTGTCTTTCTCTCAAAAATCACAAAAATGAAAATAAAAATGAACAAATAAGAAAAAAAAAAGCCCTGAGCAAGACAAAAAGTCCACAACAGCAACAGAAGCTAGAATTTGTTTTGTGATGATTTACTATTCCTAGGGATGAGGCCTGCCCTAGAGTGTGGTTGGTATAACCCAGTGACACTCCACTGGAGAAAAGTGATTTCTCATGTGTTTGTAAGTAACAATTGCAAATAGATTTTTGGTTAGAGGTGTTAATAATCTTCAGAGGCAGGGACATGAGATTAGTAGTATTCAATCAAAACTTGGTTTTCAACCAACTTTCCATCTCCAACTATAATGATATTGTTTTACCTGGCCAGAAATATCTATATTAAATAGTTGTTAAGAAAATAGAACACACACCAAAAAATCCATACATAAACAAACAAACAAAAAATCAATGGTGACTAGATTTACTATAGACAAGCTAATAAATCTTATCTAAGCTATTGCTAAGAAATTAATAATAACTTTATTTGGTAATATTTTTATTTGTATACTTTTCAATTGATGAACTTCAACATCAAGAATTTTTAAATGATTAAACAAACAAACAAAACCCAAGAACATGATTAAAGCCCAAATAAAACTGTTCTGCGAGGCTACAATTCCCATCTTGGCAGACTGAAGGGCTCTCAGGAGTAAGCTTGTTTCTTCCAGTTCATATGCATTTTTTCTATGTATACTTTTCAGGCTATAGAGCTTTGTAAATACTTCTTGCCTAATGGTGGTATTGGAACAGAAAAGACACTCCAAATCCATTAGATCAACTGACACTATGTTTTAAAAACCAGGCCTTGCTTCTTTCACTGAACATTTAAAATAAGATGACTAAAATAAATAGCTAATAAATAAAATAAAATTTAAAAAATTGTTCTTTTCTTGACAAAAGGGGAAATAGACCAGAAGAGGCTTTTCAATACCTTTTCAAGACATATAATTATTCTGACTTTTTATATAACAGAAGAGAGGGTATCATATTAAGATGAGTAACTAAACTAATCCATTTCCTCAATTAGCCAGAATGAGTTTTCTAAAGTACAAATCTGATCATGTCATTTCCTATAAAATCCTTCAGTGATTTCCTTTTGTCATGAAAAATAGATCTAAACTCTTTTTAATGGTTACCTAGTCATTACTGACTCCTATTTTCAGTTCCCAACTCCTTTTCAACCTTGTACACAGTCCCCTTGTGGGCAGTTCTCCTCTACTCATTTGAAGTGAGATGTTCAAAGGTTTTTGCTTTTTTTTTTTTTTTTTAACACTTTGTGTTATTTCTGCCTGGAAGCCATAGAAAGTTGTCTTTCAACCTTCTTTTTTTTTTTTTCAACTGTTAACTATTTTATGTAGTTGGAATGTACATAAAAATAAAAATAATTATATAAATTGCAATCTTTATTCCTTCTATAAATAAGAGATATTTAACACTTTAAGCATTAAAGTAAGCATTTTGTCATTTTAAAAATAATCAGTTTTAAATCAGTGAGTGGCGTATGTATGCATGTATGTATGTATCCAGACAATGGCTATTGCTGTACCTCCCTTCTCATGCCTCTTTCTAAGTCAGGAGCTTCCTTCCTTAAAATAGTCTCATTCCCACGCATTTAAAAAATCTTTTTATTGCATGTTTATTTCCATAAATAGCACATCTGTAATTTTCTCTTTGAATTAGGGAAATTAAAGATCTTTTGTATATAAAATGCATAATAACAGTCAAATAAACAGGTGAATATGTTGCAGGAGGTTTTTCCTGTTTTGTGGATTGACATTTATTGCCAACAGCATGCATACTATCAGTAACAAAATAATGCAGTCTTAAACTTGGATCTAAGCTAGAAGTCTCAAAAGTAAGCTACATTAATGTAGTGGTGACTTCTTACCCATTCCAAAGATCATAGATGTAGTATGTCGCGGTGTATGAGTATCGCCAGAGCTGTAAGGAAGAAGGGCAAAGATAGAGGACAAAGCTTTAAAAGTTCATTCAAAAAAATAATAATAATAATATGCATTGATAGATTCTCAGTGGTCTTTAGGGCAGATGTGTTTGAGTGCAAAGCAGGGTTTCATTTTCTTTTACTCAATACTTTTGTGCTGTTTGCCAGGTCCCAAAAAGCACCTCAGCATGATCTAACTTTCACTCCATAAAAAGCATTCCCGAAGTCACTTCATAGTGTAAAAAGCTTCTCTTTGACACCATTTTGTCCACAGAATGTTTCTCTAGATTGAGGAGGACCCCTATGACATTCATAGCTTCCAGGGTCTGCAACACATCTTGGAAAGGATAATACTCTATAATTGGTTAGAAGGAACTTCACCTGAGAGCCTATTACAAAATATCTTCTTTCTTGGGGTATATATATTTAAATCATAGAACTTGAAAAGTAAATAGGGGAGTTTAGCTTAGTAATCCTCCCGAACAAAGCTGCTCTATATTTCCGTGAGTATGTGCTGGGCTCATTGAATAACGCAAGGATTGTTTTGGATTCTGTTTCTTAAAAGGCTTTCAATCTCTTGACTGAACTCCATTAGGCTGACTGAACTGGGTGTTTCTGAGGATTTGGGTCACCAGGGCCTGGGTTACTGGAGAATAAGCCCCTAACCGAGCATCCTGATAGTGGTCAGAATGACTTTCCCCTCTGAATAGGAAGGAAAGCTTATTGAGAAACTTCATCTCAGGGAAGATACGAAGAGTCTAGTCAGAGTGAAAGTTTATTGATCTCAAAACAAGTACTAGAATTTTAATTTGAAAGTAAGTTGCTTTGTGCTTTTGACACCCGTGGAGAGAAGTGAAATAATTAATTGTATTCTATCTACTATTTACTCATTCAGGATGAGAATATTAAGTGCCAGTAACACTAAAATATTAGACATTCAAATACATAAATCTGAGCCCTCTTCTACAGAATATTGACTGTATACTCCTGTGTTTGATTATACAACTTAACATGCTACACTTGATTTTTGCATTTGGAATAGCAGCATAGTTTTGTGAGGCTAAACTGAGCAAGAACTAACTAATGTGTTAGAGTTTCAAAGAGTTTGAGACATACCAGCCTAACTCTTCTTTTTGTGATGGACATCAATAACCCCAAATGAAATTTCCTTCCCCCAGGAAAAAAAATTGGCTTTTGCTGCTTGAGAATAACCAGATATCTAGACTAAAAAAAATTATAAATTATTGTGTATGTTGCAGCTGTGCTTTATGAATTCATTTATTTTTTTTTTTACATATTTAGAGATAGTTATAGACTCCCACTAGTAGGATCCTCCTCTCCTTGTTTTCGGTTAAATTTTTTCTTACTTTAATACACTAACTTGTATGTTAATAGAAAAAAAATATTATATATATAAGTATATATCAAAATTAAATAGTTGGTACCTTTGAATAATCACTTTCTAGATATGCAAATTGTCGATCAGGTGACAAACCATAATCTGAAGCATTCACACTTTTCTGAAATTATGAAGAAGTTGGATAGAAAATAGAAAAAAATACATGTCATAAATATTTCATTATTAAGGAATATCATATTATTGATATGCTCACACACAATTAATGCAGCATTAAAAAGTAGATGCCATGCCTAGTGCATATGAGGAAATTTGCTAGACACTGTCAAAAGAGGTAATAAAAAATACAGTAATTTCAAAAGCCTATAATACTAAATCTTGCAGATGAGTGACAGTGCAAATTAAAAAGTTATAAAAGTGATTCAGTGTAACATTTCAAAAGCATGAAGGGGGGGAGTGATGAAGTTGAAACGAGAGGATAATTGGTTACAGAGACTACAAGGATATCCTTAGAACTTAGTTTGAAAGATTAGTAGTCCTTTAACTTAGAGATGTAGGAGGCTTGAAACCCCAGGAAGACAGAACAGCATGAACCAAACATCACAGCTACCATTCAGTGACTATGTTAACCAAGGTCCTAAGCACTTGTCAATGTTATTTGATTTAATTTTTATGTTATTCTAAATAACTATTATTGGCCTCACTTTATAGTAGAAGAAATGGAGGCATAGCAAGCTAGGGTAGTGTGATAACTTACCCAAAGGGTTACACTAATGACAGGAGTTGAATATCAGTTCACTTGACTCTAGGTTCCTAATTCATATCTTACAACATATATTTACACAGAAGGAAAGAGATACTGTAGGGTAGAGCAGAGGAAGAAGGCAGTGGTTCAGTGTGTCTAGGAGAAGGCATTGGGGATGGAGGTGGCAAGACCACTAAGAATTTGAATGTGGTCCTGGGTTAGTGGAGTGCTTGCAAAGGTTTGTGCAGGAGTCAGTCAATGCTGATACATACCATGGTGCTATTACTCAAAATGATATGTGATTCTCTTGTTTCAATATTATAAAATACTATGTTATCATCCTCAGACTGATGAAGATATTCTTGTTCTTTAAATACAAAAGAAAGCAAAACAAAAGTAATTGCTCTTAAAGAAAGTATTTATAACAAAAGAACCTCCTCTGCTACTGAGATTGACCTTGTCCAGCACACAGAAGGGAAGACAATGTGCTCTTTCTGCATCTCAAAAAGATGGCACATTTGCTAGCAGCAGCTCTGTTCTAGTTGATTCGGGGTGTTTGAGCTTTGTTTGGATAACAGATATTTTGCATGAATTTTCTTTTTAAAAAGAACCCTATGACTATACTGTATCTTGGTAAATGACCCTTTATAGATACAAGTATGACACCATCTACTTAACCTTACCATTTCTTGATTAGATCTCTTTGACCATGCTCTAATTATAAGAACTATGAATATCAATTCTATAACCCTTAAAGGTATTTTTGCCAGGAAGGGTACTGTCTTGTCCATAGAGTACCTGGATTAATGATGGACTTTCCCATTGGGTAAAATTTTTGTCTCATTTCCCCATAAATAGGGACCTGCTTCCTACTCCCAAGAACAATGACATTCATTGACAGTATTCCCACACAGCATTCCTAACTTCTGCTTTCCTACTAAGAATCAAGGTAGCTTCATAACAACTGTGCAAGTCCAGAATACATGGGTGTAAAAAGTTCCTTGAATATTCTGAATAATTTGTCTCTTTGTTCATTTCTATTGGTGAGCATTAGCTCAACTACTATAAAAGAGCCTTAGTACCACCAACAAAGAAACATATATTTTACAAACCCCCAGAATATAAGAAGTGATCCATTTACCTGAAATCCAGTTTGGAAAATATGTCTTATATGAGAATGTTCCATTTAAAATATCCTTCAGGGTGAGAGCTCTCCTTGTGTTTTTTTCAGGGATGTGAACTAAGGGGGAGGAGGAAACATATTATTAGCAACAAGGATAATAGCCCAACTAAATTCTAAACTTGTTCTTCATCTGCTCTTCCTCAGGTAATGATAGGCTTTGCCATTGCAAAGTGCCTGTTTAACTCCTGAAAGGGACAGTGTGTTTGCTGACAGGTCAGGTGGGGGACTGTGTAGAGGAAGGTGAAGATTGTACGGCAGCTGGGACACTAACTTCTAACAGTAAAAATGAACCTGTGAAGGACTCCTAGGAAAGGAGGAAAAGTCCCAACAACTTCGGACCTTACATAACTGAGTCTAAAAGCCAGCCTCAGAGCAGTGCTGAGCCTCCCATACCCTTCTCTGTACTCCACCACATTTCCCCACTTGCAAAGCTTGGCTTGGTTTTCTATTTATTTTTCAATGATACATTTTAGAGTTCCACTTTGTTGAATAAGATCAGCCATAATTCGTACCCTCTGAACATTTAAGAAACCTCATAGCGAATACAGACAACTTTCTTAGCCCTGATATATACACTTTCACAAAACGAAACTGGACAAGGAGTACCACGTGACGTATCTTGAAATGTTATGTAAATTCATGGAAAAGCTAACCTTATATAGCTCAAACCACATGTAAATTTCTTCTACATGTGACTCTTTCTAAGCAGTTGTATTTTTTAACATGACTTTATTTCCTTGGAAGCTCATTAGAGAGCCCTAAGACAGTCAGGTTAAGCCAGATGGGCCATAAGGCAATGCCCTCCCAATATCCCTTCAGGGCCCTACTGCCATCTCGCTCCCTCCTACCTGTTCCTTCTCCAGGCCACCACTTAGAACCTCAAATTTACAGGAAAGCCCAATACCTCAAAATAGCATTTATGAGTCTGGCATTCACCCAGGTGAAAATAAAACTGTTAAAGATGAGAACCATAATATTATCCTTCTGCTAACAGTCTTGCATAGCTTGCCATGACTCTCATTATACAGATAAAAATTCTGAACATGGACTACAGGTCCTTGCAGGTCTAGGACAGCCTCTCCCATGGATCATTCCTGCTCCTCCCTCATTACTTTCTTGACCCCAAACATGCTGGAGCTTTATTCCTAGCCTATAAACACCTGTGTTAGATACTTTTCTTCTGCTGCTGTGATAAACAGCTCTGACCAAGGCAGTTTAAGGGAGCTATTTAGTTTTATGATTCCAAAGGCATAAGAGCCCATTGTGGCAGGAAGGAATGACAGCAAGTTACAGGACAACAACATGAGCAGGTAGTAGAGACCTCACATTTATTTTTTTTATAAGTACTTTATTTTTTTTTCAAGTTGCATCTCAGTCACAAACCCTTCCCTATTCCCCCTTCCTGTCCCACCCTTCCACCCTCTTCCCCCCCAACAGCTTCCCTTTTCAGTCCAACAAATGGTTCTTTCTCTTATAACAGTAAATTCTATACAAAACAGCAGAATTAAATATGCCACATTTATGAGAGTTAAATGGCCCAGTATACCTTCCCAATGTCCAGTTCATACATATTTGGCCCCTGACTTTAACCTTCTACCTTCTAACCATCTCCATGAGTTTAAAGTTCTATAACTGACTTAGCTTTCATACTAACTTGCATCACTATTATAACCATCTTCTTAGATCTAGAACGCCCTCTTGATTCCTAAACAACTCAAAATTTAGCTATGAGACTCAAGCTGTCTATTCTTCAACTACCTCAGAGATCTGAGAAGGATAAATATATCTGATTATATAGGAAGTACAGGGCCTGCAGCTTCCAATACTAAGAAATGACAAACCAGTGACTACCTGGACAGTTCCCATTTTCTCTCCATACATTCCCTCACATCTTTAAATGAAAGCACGAAGAAGAGAGAGCAAACTAGAAGTGGCCTAAGGCTTTAATATCAAAGCCCATCCCTAGTGACTTCCTCCAACAAGGCTGCACCATCTAAGCACCCTCAAACAGCGCCACCTACTGGGGGCATTTGTTTAAATGCAGGGGCCTATGGGGGAACCTTGTCACTTAAACCAGCACAAAACCCATGTCTCTTTGCAGGGCTTCTGCACCTCTTGCCACCCTCCTTCTTTGCCTCATGATTTCTATTTAGGCTTCAGTGTTTAACTTTAGTCTTTTCCTTCTGAAAAGCCCTTCTTGACCCTCTCTTTCAAGTCAGGTTTTATTGTCACAATCGCAAAGCATGTTGTTTTATTTTAGAGATGTTGTCTTTGAAATTAGTTATATGTTCATTTGTATGACTATTTTAGTAATGGTTCTCTAATTCCTACTATACTATGCAACCTGAACAGTTGCCATAAGCCTGGAGACCCCACCTTATTTTGTTTGCCGCTGTAAATCAGGGTCTAGCATACACAAACTTTTAATAGGCACTCATTGAATGAATGTATGCATAAAAGTGAGGAGGGATAGAGGCATGTAAGTATGAGTGATGGGTATGCATTCTTCCACTAATTAACGATATTGCTTTGATGACTCTCTGGCGCCCTAGCTTGCTCACCTAGAAATAAGGCAGCTGAATAGAAAACACTGACAATCCCATTCAGCTACACTACCCTTGGAAAGGTGGGGCTCAGTCTGCTTTACTCACCTTGAAGTAACATTCATTCATGCCCTGTAAACAGCTAAGTTGTTAAGTGAACAGTAACATCTTAGGCTGTTTTAACCTGTTCCCACAGATGTGTACATGGTCCACACATTTGATTGATTTAAAAGAAAAATGTTCCCTACAAGGCTCAAGTATTTGAATATTTTGTCCTCATCTGGTGGCACTGGTTGGGAGATTACAAAACATTTAGGATGTGGGTCTTTGTGGAAGATGGTCCCTTATTGGGGAGGCATTCTGAGGAGAAGGGGAGGAGGGATGGGGAGGGACTTGAAGGAGAGGAGGAAGGGTAAGCTGTGATCTGGATGCAAAGTAAATAAATAACTTAATAAAAAATGAACAGAAATTAAATGCCAAGAAACCAAATAATCCAATCAAAAAATGGGGAACAGAGTTAAACAGAGAATTCACAAAGGAGAAATCCCTAATGGCTGAGAGACACATGAAGAAATGCTCAGCATCCTTAATCATCAGAGAAATGCAACTCAAGATGACTCTAAGATTCCATCTCACACCTGTCAGAAATGCTAAGATCAAAAACTCAAATGACAGCACATGCTAGCAAGGTTGTGGAGAAAGGGGAGCACTCCTCCATTGCTACTGGGAGTACAAGCTTGTACAACCACTATTGAAATCAGTCTGGTGATATCTTAGAAAAACTGGAGTAGCTCTACCTCAAGACCCAGCCATACCATTTCTGGGTATACACCCAAATGACTCCTCACGGAATCATAATGAAGTTTCCTCATCTATGTTCATAGCAGCCTTACTTGTAATAGCTAGAAACTGGAAACAACCCAGATGTCCCTCAACTGAGGAATTGATTAAAAAAAAAAAAAACGGTGGTACATCTGCACAATGGAATACTACTCAGCCATCAGAAAAAAAGAAATCATACAATTTGCAGCCAAATGGAAGAACTAGAGAAGCTCATCCAGAGTGAGCTAATCCAGACTCAGAAGGATGCACATGGCATCTATTCACTTATAATCGGATTTTAGCCATAGAGTACAGGATAACTATACTACAACCAAGGCACCAAAGGGAACATGAACATAGACTTCGTTTCCTGTCAATGAGACACTTTGCCCTCGTGGTGCTGTCTTGTAGGCTCCCAGTATAAGAGGAGGCTCTTGGCCCTCATATGTCTGCTGAACTGGGGTGGGGGACTGTTATGCAGGGACACTCCACTCCAGAGGAGTGGGATGGAAGTGATAAGGGGTAGATGGTAGGAGGGTGGGACTGGGAGGGGTGGAAATAGGGTACTGTGAGGGAGATGTAATAAATAAACATAAAAAATGAACAATATCCCCAAAAGAGTTTAAGCCTCATCTTTCTTCCAATTCTTCCTATCGATCTACTATCTATCTATCTATCTATCTATCTATCTATCTATCTGTCTGTCTGTCTGTCTGTCTGTCTGTCTGTCTGTCTATCTACACACCTACCTATCCATCTATGTATCTATGTATCTATCTATGTATCTATCTATCTCCCTACCTACCTATCTATCTTACACACACATATGCATATGTATGTGTGTGTGTGTACTTCCTGTGTATGTATGGAATGTGATCAGTGAGATGTTGAGCATCCTGTTGTATCCTTTTTTTTCCTTTGCAACAGGATCTCTCTCTAAAACTGAAGTTCAGCTGTCTACCAGAAAGGCCCAGCAACCCACCTGTCTCACCCTCTACGACACTGAAGTTATAAGTACAAAGGACTACACTGAACTTCTTTGTTTTAATGTGTGGTTTGAGAATTTGAGGTCAGGTCTCCATGATTATGCAGCAAGCAGCTTAACTGTCTCCTCAGTCCAGAAGTAATCTTTAAATAACACACTCGCTCTCGGGTGTGTGTGTATGTGTGCGCTTGCGTGTATGTCTCTGTGTCTGTGTGTGCAATCACACAGTAGAAGTTAATGCTGCTGTTTTCCTTTCTCTTCTGTCTTATTTACTGAGAAAATTGTTGTCAGAAAATCTGGACTCTGCTGCTCTGGCTGACTGGAAGTCCCCAGTACCCTTCTGCCTCTGCTGTATAGCTCTGGGTTTGCAAATGCTTCCTGCCAGTGCTCAGCCTTCATGTGGCTGCCAGGGGACCCAGGCTTTGGTCCTCATTTTTATAAAGCAAATACTTTACCTGCTGGGCCATCTAGCCAGTCGTTTGACAGATTGTTTAGATCAATGTTACCCAAGTAATTTTATCTCTGAACATTTTTGTTTGTGCTATTGTTGAACATGAGCTAAACCAGAGTTTTATCAATACAGATCAAGCTGAGGCTGTTGTGTACACAGTGAAAGTGCACTTTTATTCTAACATAACAAAATTCACGAGTTACTCTTGGATTGTTTTGGCTACTATGTAGCTTCTTAACTAATATGTCATAGTATGACTGTAAATAAAATTAGTATCAATACAACACATATAACCAATTTTTCAAAGTATTTTTGACACCTAGTTATTTTCTCTTTCATATCATTATTGGTCACCTGGTATTTATTGGATTTCTCAGGAAGATGCACAGAGTTTGCTATTTGCCTTTGAAATCTCAAAATTACATGATACAGAAAGGTTGTAATTGATAGAATATTTCATATAATTTCTTAGTTAGTTACTTATTTATATGGTCACGTAGTAGTTACAAATGCCAGCAATCTATTTTGAGAAGTTAAAATATGTCATAGTATGGCATAAAATATCAGTAAAATGTTTAAAGAGCATTAATCATATTACTAATTGCCATAATGAGAACAGTACTTACCTACAACCAAGGATGATGAACACCATATGTGTGCAGACACAAAGTAATGCTCATGGCACGGAGTGGGGTAAGAAGGTCATTTCTAACCTCATGGTACTTTTGTAGGCTAAGGACACGGGAAGTGTAGCTATGTTGGTGTTAAGCTGGGCCAATTATATCCATCCCTGGTGGAATAGGGAGAATTTGAATTGGGAGTTCTTTTCCTGATGGGATTTGTTAAGTGTCTGTACCTCAGTGGATATTGCATTTCTATACTAGGATGTTGCATCAAATTACATTACAGTGGAAATAAAACAACAAAGATTGTGAGTGTAACCCTGAGACACTGTAACATCCACTGGCACTTGTCATCTAACCCATATTTGGTCTACAAAGGTATCACTGGAGTTGTGCAACCCCACCATTTCATTATTGAACATGTATAGCTTTCATGTGCTTAAGAGTTCCATAAGTCATAGAACTCTAATAATGAAGCCAGAAGCCATTTTTCATGTTTCTTATTAATATCAACCCTGCTTCTACTAAAGGAAAAGCATAGGTAATATCTTTGGATGAAAAAAACACTAAGCTTATAGATCCTGTGTTACCTTGCTTTTTAATAATTTTCCCTCAAAGATATGCCAATCCTTATTTTCTATGCTGTAGTCCATATTGTAATATAGAAAATATATGTGTGTATATTTATATGTATATTCACTTATGTGTAGCTTCATTTAAATATTTACCCAAATTTGGTATTTGTAGCCATGTAGAATGCTAAAAGATGTATTTCTATGCCAGATGGACAGTTCTATAATCCTGGACATTCTGGAGCCTGAGGCAAGAGAATAAAAAGTTCAAGGCCTGTACAGGATACTGAACATGTTCCCAGTCAGCCTAGGCAACTTACTAGAGCACTGTGTGAAAATAAAAATAAAAAGCAAAGGGCCATGGATATAACTGAGAGGTTGAGCACTTGGGGAATATGAACAAGGTGTGGAGTTCACTCTTCAGGACTACAACAAAGAAAACAGGTTTCTAAAGCCCTGCCTGCCATCCTAGCACTAAGAATGCTTAAGCAGGGGAATTTTGTGGCTAGCCTGGGCTGCAGAGTGAGTCCCAGGCCAGCTTGGGTTACAGTGTGGAACTCTGCCTCAAAATAAATAAATAAATAAACAAACAAACAAACAATAAACAATAAGCAAGTAAGCACAAAAATTTGAGGAAAGCAAGCCAACACAAATTTTTTGCCAAAAAAAAAAATATTCCTAGTTTTTCTGTAATTCAAGCTCACTGAAGCAGAGACTCTGGCTAAGGCCTGGTAATTGGTAATTTTTTCCATGCTTCTGGACGATTCTTAGTTGTTTCACTAAATCTACTTTGTCCAACGTATCCCTCCACACATCATTATGTCTGCTTCCTGACTGCAGATTCCCAGGAGCTTGTAAGGCTGTAATGCCATCTGCATTTAAGGAGAGTAACTACCACCAGACTAAGCGATGATGCTGGCTCTTGGGACAAATGGGTGATGTCCTTCAACATTTACCCTCCTGTGCAACGATCCCATGACTTGCCTACAGTGGGATTTCCTTCAGGTATACTCACTTTACCGACCCTTTAGAAGGGAAGAAAAGGCGAGCTGATTGATTCTGCTCCAGATGAGGCGTAAGTTCAGAGGGAAAACATTCTGGTCATTGATTGTGTGTGTGTGTACATGTGTACACACGTTCATGCAACAGTATAGAATGTATATGAAAATAATCAAGTGTATTAAATAAATTTGGGTCGTTATCCCATTAAAATATTTTATTCAAATTCTTGGGTGAATAGATGGGATTTTTAATCACTTTCCAAACAATGATTGGTACTGGAATATAATCATTAGGTGATTTTAAATGAGGGCTTTGCATTTGTGGTTTCAAACTCTGATAGCTTAAAAGAAATAAGATGACACTATCAAACCATTTCTGAATGCTCTACACAACTGACACTTGCCCATTTCACACGTCATCCTTGGCTGTGCCTTTAAATTCAATTTGCCCATCTTTAGCAGTTACTCATACAGCACTTAAATGCTCTAATTAGCCATTCTTTAACTATTTGAGTTTTCAACATATTAAGCAAAGCTGAAAGTTAGCTCAATTATGTATCTAAGAAGTTACAAATCATGAAATGATTCACAAGCAAGTAATGAGGCGCTGCCATCCTAATTCTTTCTGAATGCTTTGTGTCTTTTTGAGACTGGGTCTGTCATTTAATTGACTAGTCCTAAAAGATTGAGAGTGTTTATCAGAGTACAAACATCCCATCTTCACGCCCACACTTGTCAGGAAACTCACAAAAAAAAGTGTGCCATATTAAGTGGGCAAACAATGACAAGCTGGTTCTTTTGTTCTTATTTTCATGAATGAGTTGGAATTGACTGACAACACAAGGCCACTCCACCAAATATCCCCAGAACACTATTCCCATCCTCAAGTCAGCTTTACAAAGAACCCATTAAATCTAATCATCATGTGGGGTCATACTTGTTTCTGGAATAAGTCCAAAGAAACAAGTGTAGGAAATAGCTGAGTGAAAATATACTTAAAGCTACTTAAAATCAAATGTGGGTCAAGACTGACAACATTGAGGGAAAACAGGTCTGAAGTAATTTTCTGTCAGCAACAGGATGTGTTACAACTTTCTAAGTTTTTCCAAGTCACAAGCATTCTCACACATGTGTCTGTTAAGACCCCACATACCTCTGAGATGTATGCTGGTTTGAACACTATTGGGAAGTTAGGAAGTGGAAACCAGAGAGGCCATCTAGCATGCGTAATGCATTGCAAACTTGGGCTTTAAATCCATTTGATTACAGAGGCTAAGCATTTTGCCATTATCCTTTAACATGAATGCACACTTGTAGCAAAACAACAAATACAAAAATTAGAACAAGAGTCATACAACACACAAGAGGTAGAATAATTATGCTCCAAATCATAGATGAAAAGAAAATGAAAAACTCTGAGCTGATTGTAAGCAAAGAGCTTTCTCCTTTAGAGCACTTCCTGTCTAGCTAAAGAGGGCCGTAGCTCTTCCTGTTGGAAGGTAGCAACGATACTAAATAACAAGTCGTTCTGAGGACGTTTCAAGCTTTTCCACAGTAAACTTTCTAAGATCAGGGGACAAGATCAGGATGAAGCATAGGAACAAGCATGTTCTTATGGGGATTTATATGCAGAGACTATCCTTGTCGATTTTTAAGACTCAGTCTCCTTTAACGGCACATCTAACTCCTGTTTGAAATATTGTGATTAGCTCCTTCATTCTTACTGCATATGTAGCAAAAGAGTCACTTTCTGAAATCATTTCAATCTTTGAGGATAGTACACATTTTTGGAGACCTACCCATAGGACCAGTACCAAGCTTGAACCCCAATTCCACATACTCTGGGCCTGTGTGTGAAACTTCTTAACATCTTCACTTATACTTCAGAATCAGTATAGCTAGATGTATACGTCGATGGTAGAGTGGTTACACACATACACACAGAGACAGATGGAAAGAGAAAGGGAGAGTAGGGAGAAGGAGAGGAAGGGAGAGAAGATGAAAAGGAGGAAGAAATAAGACAAAAGAAAAAGAGAAGAAAGAATGAATGAAATGAAACAATTCTCATGTTCCCTATCCAGATTCCTCTTCATAAATGGCACAACCTGCCCAATACAAATTCCTCCATTGAGATTACTGGGAGTAG
>CAJQZJ010032097.1:14088727-14145594 GCA_907164525.1 Lophiomys imhausi
TGTGTGTGTGTGTGTGTGTGTGTGTGTGTGTGTGTGTGTGTGTGTGTTTGGATAGTTATTTATTTAGTAAAACCTAAAAATATAACTAGGGAGTAGAAAGGGAAGAATATTGGTAAATGAGTCTTGGACTTTTTCTGAAGCCTCTCAACGGCCAAACCACCTCTGGGCTCCATATAAAACAAGATAATTCACAAGATTAAGCAGTCCAAATATCTAATGGTTCTGCAATCCTGGGTGCATAAGTGTAGGTGCATATTCAGAGTTCCTACAGAACCTAGGAGTCACAGAGCAGCTAACAGGTTCTGTTTGTTCAGTAAGAAGCAATTGCAGAATGTTCCCAGAGTCTCAGTGGCTCCCTAAGTTCTTTCATGTTCATTCAGAGTTAGAGAATCAGTTCCTCCCTGTATGCTCAGTACCTGGGACATACATTTCTGGGTGCGAGAATGTGAAATGGGATCAGAGGAGGCAAGAAGATCAAGAGTGGAAACAGTCATTGGTAGATACATCCCCACTTCAGCAAATATATTTTCTCCCTTAATTGCTTGTATTGGATAGGACACTAGGAAGAGAGTCCCTCGGCTTTTAGAAATTTTAATCTTTTGGAACATAATTTACAAGAAGTGAGGTGAAATCTTTTTAATGGCCTTTGTTTATTATGACTTCCTAAAAGAAATTTAACTCAGTAAATTCATACTGTTACATTCTGATCTTTGACACCCTTATGCAAATGAAGGCTATAACATTGCTTGTATCTCTCCAACAATAAAGTTTAAAGTTATCTCCCCTATTTTTTCCTCTTGCAATGTTGTTTTAAAGGCCTATAAAAGGTATTTATGGTTATATGTGGATATACTAGATGGTGGATTTTTCTGAAACTGAGAATTAGATTTACAGGCCAAAAGCCTCATGGAATTTTTGAGCTACCACGGTCCTAGTAAAAAAAAAAAAAAAAATGAATTCAATGCTTTTACTTTTCAAATAAAAAACCCGAGTGCCCGAGGACCAAAGTGACAGACCTAATGCACCAGTCCTGGGATCTAAGACTCTTGATTCTAATCCCTAGGCTACTGGCGATTAGATCAGCTCATCCTTAGAATCAAAGACATAGAGTTAAAGAATATAAAATAGTACTGAATGTTAATAAGAACTCTGCCTTTTTTTTTCCTGCTCCAAATGTTCACATCCAAACAACTATATTTATTTGAGGGTTCTTGAAAGAATCTTCCAAAAATATTAGGAAATTTACCATGATTTTAGAGCTAACACTAGGTGTGTTTTGTGGCTCCAGAAATAAAAACACTTCTTTTCTTTGTGTTGCAGTGGTACTCTGACCAGAACCATGGCATATCATCTGGCCGCTCCCTGAATCACTTATATACCCACATGACCCACTTTCTCAAGCAATGCTTTTCTTTACCAGACTGAACCAACCAACGTAGGCATTGGCTTATAGCTCAGTCCAAGGGCTTCTCATGGATGACTTGGACCATGAATTTGTAAAGGCCGCTAAAAATTTAGGAGGGCTCAGAAGTTCAGGCTCAATGTTGTTTACATTTTCTTAAGCTCTGTGAAAGAAGAGGAAGAGGGGAGACATGATTCCCACTTTGGACACAGTGTTTTATCACCTGTTCATTTTTTTTGGGGGGGGGGGCGGGAAATAAAATCAGAAGTTGAGGTTATGTCGTGTTATTTGTGTGTGGTCATTTCAGGCTCTGCATCCTGTTGTGGGAAATGCTTCTATACAAAACGACATGAGTGATGTGGTGGCCGTAGAGGAAGACAAGCTGGGTGCAGTTTGGGGTTTCTTTAATGAGAAAATACTGGGACAAAATACAGAGCACAGAAAGGCACAGTTTAGGCCATGCGAGGAGTCGGATCTAAGATGTTTGCACTTTCTCCTGTTCTTCCAACAAATGCAAAGATTTCCCCAGCATTTCCAAATGTGTTGAATAATGATGAAGTCAGACTTTCGAATTCAGGCTCTTTTTGAAAAATACATTGAAACTGGAAGTGATATTACTTTGAATCACTGTAAAATTAGAAAAACAAACAAACAAAAAGTCTGCCTCAGATTACTAAAAATTACTAAGTTAAACTAACAAAAATAAAAAGGGCAACAATATCTCAAAGAGAAAATTTTGCATCTGTTAGGTCTCTCGGGAGTTTTACATTCTAAAAGTTCATTTCAAGGAATAGAAATTTACAATGGCTACCACCAATTGGAAGCTTTGGGCAGTTTGCCACCTCTGTGATTACCACAGGACTTTTAAAAAAGAACCATAACAATGGGGCCAAATGGCTGAAGATTGATGCTGTAATGTATGGAGAGAAAATGGGAACTGTCCAGGCAGCCACTGGTATGTCATTTTTTAGTTTTGGAAGCTGCAGGCCCTGCACTTCCTATATAATCAGATATATTTATCCCTCTCAGGTCTCTGAGGTGGTTGAAGAATAGATAGCTAGAGTCTCATAGTTAAATTTTGAGTTGTTTAGGAATCAAGAGGGTATTCTGGATCTAAGAAGATATTTTTAAAATTATGAGGCAAGTTAGTATGAAAGCTGAGTTAGATATAGAACTTTAAACTCATGGAGATGGTTAGATAGTAGAATGTTAGAGTCAGGTGCCAAATACATATGGACTGGACATTGGGAATGTATGCTAAGCCATATAACTCTTATAATTGTGGCCTATTTATTTCTGTTGTTTTGTATTGTATTTATAGTTATAAGAAAAAGAACCATTTTTTGGACTGAAAGGGAGAGCTGTTGGGGGGAAAAAGAAATACCTTAATCTAAAAAAAAAAAAAAAGAAGAAGAGAAGAGGGTGGGGGGTTGAGGGGGAGGAGGGTGGAAGGGTGGGACTGGAGGGGCGAGTAGGGAGGAGATTGTGATTGAGATGGAACTTGAAGAAATAAAAAATAAATTATTAAAAAAAAAAAAGTAAAGTGTCTAGAACTGCAACATCTTCTGCCATGGCCACCAGCCACACTTGCTTAATGAGATCACTTGCAATGTAGCCTATAAAATGATGTGTGCAAGTCTAAAATATACATTGGCTTTTGAAAAGCTGGAAAACATAAAATAGGATACAATGTCTTAATGGATTTCACTGTGATAGTGTGTCTACAGAGCTCAGTAAACAAATTTTTAAATTTTATCTATTTAACTTTAAAACATGGCTATTAGAAAAATCTCTCTCCCTCTTCCTCTCTCTTTCAGAGTAAAGAACCAAAGCCAGGATCTCATGAATGCTGAGCAAGTATCCTAACCACAGAGCTGCATCTTCACCTCGAAAGAATCTGAAAGTCTTTGGTTGTAAGCCTAGGCTTTAAGGGCTGAGCCAGAGGAGTGGGATGGAAGGGATGGGGGTAGAGGGTGAGAGCGCAGGACTGGGATCAGTTGGAAGAGGGCACTGTGATGGAGATGTAACCTGAAGTAATAAATAAACATGAAAAAGAAAAAAGAAATAAAGCTGCTATGAAAAAAAAAAGAATCTGAAAGTCATAATGTTATTGTTTTCTCAGTCCACATTTTAGGGTATACACAAAAAAACATCTTTTAAGGATATCCAGAAACTTATTTCTGGAGTTTTGGAATCTTAGCCCCAAACTCTTTGCATGGTTGTTGAGAGATTGCATTAGTCATCTTTGGTCACTGTAATACAGCACTGCATATTGGGTAGCCTACGTGATAGGAATGTGTCCCCCAACACATACACAGCTCTGGAGGCTATAAGTCAAAGACCAAAGTAACCCTGTGAGTGGGTTCTGGTGAGGGGACCTCTTCCTGCTTTACAGATGGCTGCCTTTTAGCGGTATACACAATGGCAGGAAGCTGCAGCTCCTTTTAACACTAGATTAGAAATGGACACAGGGAGTAGCCAGCATTCACTGGCCACTCCTCCAGGGAAGCAGAGTTTTTGAGAAACCAATGGATTGGCCTTATTGACAAATGAAAGAGAATTCTGACTCACTTTGAACCCTTTCCTCAAGGCAACAGAATTGCATGCACCATAAGCCAGGAATCAGTGTGCCTAGACTCGGAAACTGCTGTAGCTCATTGAACAAGTTCTCGGGTGCAATGGAATAGTGATTCCATATGCTAGCAACATGAAGACATGTGACAGCAGATGACAGCCAAACAGAACTATGAGTCATGCTTAGGGCAAAAATAAGGTAATGCAAATAAATCACTTGTATTTGTTTCTATCACCAACTGCGCTGCACTTTTGTATTTATTTTATGTATTGCCATCAATTTCATGCCAGAAGTATTTTCCTTAGCTAGTGATTTTATCGCAGAAGCATCCAGAACCACTCTTTCCTTCCATTCCCACTGCCAATGACCAAGTCCAGATTTCTGTTACCTCAGCCAGGGTGATTGCTTCCAGCTCCTTTCTTAATCTTTTTCTTGCCAATTTTTCCCCCTCTCCAATCTATGATTTAGCCTGTTAACTCCTTGTAGGTCATCTTTTCCAAAACATGTCATTTTTCCTGCTCAAGAAACTAGAATAACAAGAAACATGTCATTTTCTTTTCCTAAAACATGTCATTTCCTTGCTTAAGAAACTAGAATGACATCATATTGTCCAGACAGTATGGCAAGCCCAGACACAGTATGGCACTCCATCAAATCCAGACACAGCATGGCATTCCAGTAGACGTGTAAAATATGTTAGTCCTTCTTCTTCTGTCTTTCTCATTTAGAACACACTTCCTACCCTAGTCTACTCTTGAAACTGCATTAAATTAATATAGATGGAACATTCAATCTATATTGTATTACTTAAATTGCTTGCTTCTTCTAATCCAGAAGCATTTCTCAAATAATCCCAAGCATTTTTTGGCTGACTGGTGGCTTTTCTGATCTCTGACATGTGTACTCGGTCTCACACTCTCTTTGCTCATCTTTTCTCTGATACTTTCACACTTCTCATTAGTGAACTCTTAGCCAACTTGCCAAGTCCTTGGGGTCAGAGATATTGGCTCATACTTTAAATCAGAAAAGGAAATTCATATTTATTAACTACTTCCCCAGGGCCAGTCACTGAAGTGTGTTCTTAGCATTTGTTTTTCAGGATACCCCATGTTGCTTTCTTACATGTGTGATGTCTCTGCTCATTCCCATATTGGCCTGCCAGACAGCCCTGATGACCAACTCAAGTAGTCAGTACCAGATTTATGGATGTTTTGAGACAATGGTGGGATTTCTACAGGTCACTCAGGCTGCAGCCTCCTTGCCTTGCTTCTGGAAAACCCTCCCTTTTCATTCTTCATCATCATTTCCTCCTCTTTCTAGCTACTTCTGAGTGGTCCGATTTTATGCAAGATGTTTTTTTTTAAATTCATTCCCAACAAAGACATAAGAAGGCTTAATTTGAATAGAAAAATACAGCCATGAAAGAGTTCTTAAAACAAAGAGATGCTGTTTTCTCTTTGAGATGCTTTCTTCATGCCTCAAGTGCTTCCTTTTCTATGCCACACACATTTTCTCATTTGATCCTCTCACTAATCCACTTCTCAGCAGCTAGCAATAAACATTTGCTGGGTGTTTACTTTACACCAGGGCTGTCCAGAGTGTACTATCTGTTA
Source organism: Lophiomys imhausi (assembly GCA_907164525.1). Classification (NCBI taxonomy): domain Eukaryota; kingdom Metazoa; phylum Chordata; class Mammalia; order Rodentia; family Muridae; genus Lophiomys; species Lophiomys imhausi. The sequence goes on from CAJQZJ010032097.1 coordinate 14,094,318, forward strand.
TCTGATTAAACCTGAACTAAAAACACCATTACTCTTCTTCACATTTTACAGATTTGAGAGTGAAAGTAAGGAATATATGTATCAGAAAACTTGAATAATCGAAAGTGTCTTAATTAAAAAATGAGGTGGTTCGATCCCAGAGCCCAAACACTGGATGTTGCTATCCTACTGAGAGAGCGGACTTGGGACCTGTGAAGTCACAAGACCTACTGTGGTCACAGAAGTGGCGAGTGCTCTGCTGAGGATCCTTGTCCTCTCCACAAGAAGAGGCATTGACCTCAACACTGAAACCCCATGCTTAGTCACACAGGTTAACAGCACAGCAATGCACTGGAAGGTCTCTCCTTTTTGAATCCTTGATTTTTCTTTTTCTTGATTCTCCATACTCTGGTATCCACAAATCTCCCATCAAAATACCTTCTTTACGTCCATTCCATTTCCTTCACAGTGATCCACACTGGTAGACTAACTGGATACTATCCAACCATACTCTCTGTGTCTATGTTGTCCCTTCCTACTATTTCATCAGAATAGCTGCAGAGAAAACCAATTTCTTCCACTCCCCTGGTGAAAATCTGAAGTGGCTTCTGATTACTTTGGACTTAAATGCAGCCCTAGACTTAGGCACCAGGATATCCTGTGACCTGGCCTCCCCTCCAATACAGCTAAAGTGATTAAGTAGGACAACTAAAAAGAATGGTCAGCATTCTTTTTAGTTGTCCTACTTAATCACTCTGGCCTTTTCCCTTAGTTTTTTGAATAGAATGCGTTTTCTCCATTTGGGACTCAGCTCATGTAGAGATGGGATACCCCTTTTCTCTCTTTTAAGGTAGTCATCTGACTTTGCAGAGCACCCTGTGAATCCCGCTTCCATTTACCCCCCTTTTAAAATTATCTTTTCCTTCTTTCAATCCAGGAATGTTTTCTGCATGACATTTAAATTATTAAATGGCTAATAAATACAATAGAGACTGGGTGTATGTAACAGACAAATACTGAATTGGTGAATGGGTGAGAAGAATAAATGTACTGGAAACAGACAGCAAAATACATAAAATAACTAGAAAGCTGGTATAAGGTAATATGTAAGAAATGTTCACCAGGTTATACAGGTTAAAAACATGATGTGTGAGGGAAGCTAGTATGAATGAGGGGAAATTATTGGCTTCAGATAACAGTAAAAATTTACCATGTAATATTGCACGTTTAGAAGAAATTGCTACATTAGATTTAGCTTGGCAGAACAGAGTTCATTCATACTGGACAATAGCAATAACAGCCTGACATCATATTGTGAAGGCCATAGATATGTAATATCCATATACCAGTCTGAAATTCATATTAGTAATAGACTTTAAAGTGTAGTAGGAGCTAAGCATGGTAGCTCTGACTTACACTGTTAGACATTTCAGAGGCTGAGCCCTGAGAATCCAAGACTATGTAGGGTACAGAGTGGGTTTAAGGTCAATGTGGGCAACTTAGTAAAGTCCTGTCTCAAAATAAAAGTATAAGATGTTTGGGGATATAGATCAGGCATTGCCTAGATCATGTTGCCCAGCATGTGAAAGACTCCAGGGTTCAATCTCCAGTACAGTATAAAAGAAAGAAAACAAAATGTAGTAGAATTTACATTTTTAATATGACTACTATCTCTCCAAACATTTAAAACGCATTTCCTGTGAAGTGACACAGATAGTGAAACACACATTTTTGTGTCTATCAATAGTCTACAAATATTTGCAGCTGTATCATCATTTTTGGAAATGGGAAAAAATCATTTTCGGTCAAACCTAGATGATTAAATAGTGATGAACTTCTATTAATATTTATCATCAAAGATAACATCTCTAATGATCAACATTTTTTCTGTATGTTGCTGACAAATTCTGTCTACATCAGCTATCCATCTTTTCATATATGTATCTATATCTGCCTACATATCTATCATCTATATGTAGCGATCAGTCATTACATATTCTGAAGGTCATATCATTGGTAGTCTCACAAACCTTGTAGATATGTACAGTATAACAAGAAAGAGATTATGGGCTTCTCAATCTCACTATATGCTTAATAATCTCACTCACAAACCTGGCCCCTGAAGGTATCTTCAAAAATAAACTGTTTTGGCTATTTGCTTAACTGTAGTCATAATATTCTAAATATTTCTTTTCCATTTAGATAGGCAGATTTTATAAAGAAAAACTTTCATGTTTAAAACTTGGCCTTCTTAGCTGACTAAGCACTCCATAGAGAATTTCTATGTTTAAAGCTAGAATTCTATATTGATTCTTTACAAGAAAACACGTCCCTATTTGCTTTAGGGTCTTAACAAGAACATTAACATTTCTTATTGGAAAAGTAAGGAATCCTTAACTAATTTGTGCATTACACTGAGGACATATTACCTGTATATTAATCATATTTTAAGAGGCCAATATCTTATGTATTTTTATATACCTTCATCAGCCTATTTTAAGCTCACAGGAGCAATGGAGAGTGATGGACCTCTATAGAGAAGTTCAGAAACAAGGTCTTTCCTAAAAAAAAAAATAATAATAATAATAATAAGATTTGTTGTTTGCTCAGTCACTGAGATGATTACCCAACTACTTTTTTGATTAAGTTAATAAAATTGCCTAGTCATAATGTACATTCTGTCAACTCTCTAAATTATTTGGGTAGTTAATTGATCAGATGTGTTGAGTCATTTCCTATGTGAAATGTAATGCTTATACATAAGAGTAATTGACTATTTGGAACTTTTAACTTCTTCCAAACTAAATCTCTTATTTCTTTTTTTTTTCCTTTATTTTTTTATTTCTTCAAGTTACATCTCAATCGCAGTCGCCTCCCTATTCCCCCTCCAGTCCCACCCTCCCACCCTCACCCCCCCATCCTCTTCCCTTTTTTTTTCTTTTAAGTTTAAGGTATATCTTATTTCCCCCTACAGTTTCCCCTTTCAGTCCAACAAATGACTCTTTCTCTTATAATAACAAATACAATACAGTACAACAGAGGTAATTAGGCTACAGTTATGAGGGTTATATGGCTAAACGTACATTCCCAATGACCAGTCCATATGTATTTGGTACCTGACTTTAACATTCTACTATCTAAACATCTCCATGAGTTTAAAGGTCTATATCTGACTCAACATTCATACTAACTTGCAACACAATTTTGAAAGTATCTTCTTAGATCTATAACACTCTCTTGACTCCTAAACAACTCAAAATTAAATTATGAGACTGTAGCTATCTGTTCTTCAACCACCTCAGAGACCTGAGAGGGATAAATATATCTGATTTTATAGGAAGTACAGGGCCTGCAGCTTCCCAAACTAAGAAATGACATACCTGTGGCTGCCTGGACAGTTCCCATTTTCGCTCCATACATTAAGCATCGATCTTCAGTCATTTGGCCCCGTTTCTCTGACGGACATTGATTGTAGAGCAGGGGTTATAAAGGACTTACCTACCCTGTCTTGGCAGAGCTAGGCTGTCGACTTACCTGCTTCCAGGTTTTGTCCTTTTTGGACAGCATTCTGTCTACAGTTGGAGCAAGGGGCTTTTCCTACCAAGAGATAGGCTTATGACTAATTCAATCATCTCCCACTGGAGATTCTTCGATGCTCATCTTCTACTTGGAGGAGAATAGGGGGTGCTGTCAGGAGTTGATATGTCTTGATATAAAAAAATCTAAAGTTATGAAAACATCTTTGAATGCCATATTCTGCAGATCTCTTGAGGTTTTTGAAGAGGCCCTATCTATCTCTTCTATTAGGGTAAGCAGATGTTGCTTGTCTCTTAGCAGGTTTATTTCTGATTAGCTTAGAAAGTAACTATAATAGGCTGTCATAGTACCTAACTGAATGACCGGCTTGCATAACCATTAGTTTGCATTTCTTAATTATCCTAAACAGTTTATGACAATTAGTAGTAAAAGGCCGAAACATCACATTTCATTTTTTTTTCTTTACCTCCTAACCCTTCCATCCCATTTCTCTGGGGTGGGGTGTCCTTATATAACAGTCCCTCATCTCATTTGAGAGGCCGTATGAGGGCCAAGAGCCTCTTCATTCATTGGGGATCTACAAAGCAGTACCATCAGTGAAAAGTGTCTCGTTGCCCAGGAGAGAGAACTACTAAACAAATAAATCAATAAGCATACAATAGATAAAAAGACTAAAAAATAGAAAAAAATATAACTAATATATAAAAAATAAATAAAGAATAAAAATTAAAAATAAGAAGTCTATGTTCAAGTTCCCTTTGGTGTGTTAGTTGTAGTATCGATACCTTCTACTATATAGCTAAAATCCTACTATAAGTGAATAGATGCCATATGTGTCCTTCTGAGTCTGGGTTAGTTCACTCAGGATGAGCTTTTCTAGTTCCATCCATTTGGCTGCAAATTGCATAATTTCATTGTTCCTGATAGCTGAATAGTATTCCATTGTGTGGATGTATCACAGTTTTTTAACCCATTCTTCAGTTGAGGGACATCTGGGTTGTTTCCAGCCATACCACTTCTGGGTATACACCCAAATGTCTCTTCACAGAATCATAAGGAAGTTTCCTCATCTATGTTTATAGCAGCCTTATTTGTAATAGCTAGAAACTGGAATCTCTTATTTCTTTAGTGATGATTGTCACAGTCCTAATCAAATCTAGAAGGGGAAACCAGTCTATAGTTTAGTTTTTCTTTTCTTTTTTTTTTTTGTTTTTTTCTAGTCTATAATTTAAACAGGTAAAGTTTAGAATAAATCTGATCTCTGATGGGATTGAAATAATAGTCACTCTCAGATATCCTGTTGTTGCCCTGTGTCATGGAGATCCTGCAGCTTTGGATCCGTACGACTGGCTGTTTGACACATTCCAACTGTTCTCAAATGATACAGATTTTGGGTTGGGCCAACTCAGAGGCCTGGATCGGGGCCTGGATGGTAGCTGAGCTGGTTAGTCTGCCGGCTACCCCTTAAACACACCACCAGGGTGAACTCTCCAGCAGTGCTCCAGCAGGGTCAGCTCTCCTGCTGTCATGCCCTGGGGCTGGCTCACTTGCATCCATGCCTCCAGAGCCAGCTCCCAGTCAAGCAGCAGGGCCCACTCTCCTGAATACTGCAGCAGTGAGGGGCAGGTGCAGCTCTCACGACACCAGGGTCAGATCTCTGAACTGCCTCTGATGGCAGGGGTACGGAAGCAGAGGACATTTCCTGCAAGCATAATTTATAACGATTTATTAATAATTACTAACACCTACCACCCCACCTATCCTAGGAACTTGAGAAGGATGCCAATCCTCAAGCACAGATCCTTGAGTGCAGCTGGTCAGCAGTCTGTCGGCAGGAACACCTCAATAGCAGTGGTTCAGTGGTCATTTGGCTACTGAGCCAGCTGCCTCCTTATTTCAGCTTGAGCTCAAGGCCTCCTAAGTCAGCCAGGACTGTATTCTTTGATGCCATGCCCTTGCTGGGGTCTCCTCTGTTCTTCTGGGCTTACTACACCCTCTTGGGACAGGAGCTGCACACCCTCCTGTTTTCTGAGACATCAGAGCACTCTGAACCTCATGCCTCGATGCTCACTTGTTCAGTGGCTACAGGCTCCTGGACAGACATAGCCTCAGGGCACTCTGCTCTCTGCTGGTTTCAGTTTATGTCCCAAGGTGCCTGACCAGCTGATTCTTACTGTCTTAGGGCTGTTGTGCCCTAAGGTCTGGTTAATGCATCTCTGCTTGAAGTCTGGCCTTTTCTGTAAGTACAACCTCAGCTTCACACCTCCCTCTCTCCTGCCCTTCTTGGGCTCTGCTGCTACCAAGCCCTTAAGTAGGGAAATGCTTTCTAGGTCCCTCAAGGTCCTTGGCCACACCCTTCCACAGGGCGCTGTTCTGCAGATCTCTTGGAGATGCAGCTTGCTAACTGGACTCTGACCAACTTTGGCTGCCCCAACTTTCAGTCACTATCTTTCTAGAGTCTTTCAAAGTGTGGCAGTGTCTAGGAGCTGAGCAGTGTTGAGAAGCAATGCCAAGCAAAAATCCCTTTCTAGTTTCCCAGGCTTTCCTTCTTATATACATACAAAGTTCCTTCTCTCCAGTCAACCTCATGCCCGCCTCCTGAAGGCACACCCGTTGCCCAGGACCACATACCCTGCCAGGCACCAGGGTGATTCAATAGAAATCCAACCTCCAGCACATTCTCCCCTTGCCCAGGCCACTTCATAACGCTGGCGTGTAACAGAAGGTAAGGCCAGTTCTCCTACCCTATAGTCATCTGCACCCCTATCAAAATGGTCAGCTCTGCTGTGCTTTCCAGGCAAGGTGCAGGGCCGACTGTCCTGTATGCTGCAGCCAGCGAAGGGCAGGGACAGGGACTTATGGCTCAGTGGGCAGCTTTCTTGACTGCCAGAGTCAGCTTTCCTATTCTTATGCCCTTGGAACAAGCTCACCCACACTCCACCACCAAGGTCGGCTCCACTGTGCTACCTGCACAAGGTGCAGGACTCTCCAGAGTGCGCCATCAGTCAAAGCCAGTGAGGGACAGGACCAGTTCTGCATAGCCCCGGAACACCCACGTGGTCCCTGGCAACTGCCCCAACCAGGGACATCCCATGTTCTCTAGTGGTAATATGAGCCATAAACATTGACATGGACCCCTGCTGCTGCATAGCTAAGGATCCAGACATGGCCCTCAGCAGCAGCCCAGGCTGAGAGCTCACCACAGCCACAGGTTGTGGGGCTGGCCACTCAAAACAGGCTACTCCTCTCTACCCTCTAGCCTCTAGTTCCATCTCTGTTCATAACGCTCAAGCTACTCCACTTCTCCTTCTACCCCATCTGACCACCACATACTCACACAGTGTGGTGGCTCCTGCTTCAGGCCGGCCACATACCCAGCTGGCAGGCCCTGAATGGCATCCTCTACAGCCTGCCTGTGGCTGTGCTCATGGGGCAGTCTATGAGTGGCATGGTGGTCTGCAGGTCTCTGTCTAACTTCCTCCTTCCATGCTGGACTTCCTGGATTTGATTTTATTTTATTTTTATATGTCCTAGGCATAAAACAGCTTTGGCCACCAAGCCAGGAATCAAGCTAGGATGAACGAAGAACTACCATCTGCTCTGCCCTGACTGATATAGGAACCACCAATAAGGTGTCTCTTTGTCCATTGATTGGGGGGGGGGATGACACAACAATGGGGGGAGAGAGTCTGGGTGGATGGTCATACACGTCTACCACTCTTAAAACTATGATAGAACATATGAGACAAAGATCCAGACATTTCTAGAGAAGGGAGTGTAGGCTACTGAATAACGAAGATGCCACAAGTAACTGGGTTTTTTGAGAGGTGCCCTGTAAGGTACCAGAGAAAACATTACAGCAGGTATCTTAACTGAGGCACTAAACACAACTGCCTGGGCAGGTGCTGGGAGAGCTGTCTATTGTACAGTACTGCCAGTAGCAAGTGCTATCAGTGCACTGGATGCTGGAGTTTGCACCTATAGTGCAAACACCCAGGAAGCAAGAAGCGAAGATCTTTCTTTGCACAGTGACTCTCCAACACTTGCAAAAGTAATTAAGGGCCAGGATGTGGTTTTGGAGGGGGTTCCAAAGGTTGTGTTTGGAGATAAAGAGGCAATACGTTGGTTCCCTTTTTGAATACTCTGATACTACACAATGAATTTTCACAAAAACTACTTCCTTCCCAAACCCTATTTCTATAGAAAACACTGGCTAATTAAACTATTTAACCAGTATTTAGATTATTGATAATTGATTTGGAACCATCAATCTTTAAGCAGCCATTATAAACCCACAGACACCATGTGGATTTTAACAAGCCTAGGCCTGGGTTGTGCAATCCTAGCCCATCTAAGCCAGCTCATAATTCTGTTACCCAAATATGACCCCATATGTCCCCTTGGACTGCCAATGCCGATGTTCCTAGCCATGTGGAGTGAGGTTCTTTTTTTCTAACCCATGGTGTGTGTCTCCTTCTTTCTGCTCCTCCTGGTTGGAATGCCTTCTTCCTGCTGCTGGCTGGAATGCTTTAATCCTCTGCCTAAAGGGCAGGCTTCCTGTTCTAATCTCAGGAAGTCTCACCTACTCTGTCTTTGCCCAATCTCAGGCCTTGGCATTTTATTTAACCAATCAGAGTCAAGGTAAGTAACAGACAGCAAGCAGGACCAATTAACATTTAGAATGCTTAACACTACCCCATCATATTTCTAAGTCAGAAAACTTAATTATGGTTTAATCATCTATCAAGCTCCAGATAATGTGCAGGCAAAGACAAAGGATTGCACATGGAATCCCCATAAAAGAAAGCCTGGAAGAAAGGGTCAGGGAGATAAAAGTAATGCCAGGTAAGTTGAGGGAGATAATTTCAAGGAATTCTGAGGAAAAAATAGAGTAGTATATCAGCTCATGAAATAGTGATGATTGGTTCTTTTCAAAAAGTAGTTCAAAAGAATTAAAAGATTTATGTTATGTGTAATTATCTTTTGCTTTTCCTGCATACCAGAAGCTAATACTTAAGTTAGTTTTTAATTAACTGTGTTGTTGATGTTGAGTTTTTCCCATATATAATGGCATGTTGAGAGAGACTCAGCCTCGTTGAGTCAAATGGTGTAAGATGGATCAGTGGCATTAAATTTATTCTCTCTCTCTCTCTCATGTGTGTGTGTGTGTGTGTGTGTGTGTGTGTGTGTGTGTGTGGTTGATTTGTGGTTGGTTTTTTTTTTGTTTTTTTTTTTTTTTGAGAGATAGCCCTGGCTGACTTTAATTTCATGCAAGATGACCTTTCTGCTTGTGATTACAGGCACAAGTTACCATGTTCACCTTCTAAAAACTTTTAGAGTACACAGATGTGACTTAACTCAGCCTAGTATCCTGCATGTATACACTAAATAATTATTTCTGTATTTGCCATTTCTGATTCAGCCAACCATAATTCTTCACAGTAGTCTGAGTTTCCAAGGAGCCATTTAGGAATTCATCAAAGCAGATTTAAAAGTCATTACTGATTTCCTTATGTCTTCATTTTCCTCTTCAAATCTTAGTAGACAGTCTAGTGGCAGATGACAACAGAATTAATCCCAGATATCCCTGGATTTGTACCTTAACTTTAAAGTATACCTGTCATTCATTTTTACATTTCTATTCTTGCTTCCTGGATGCAGTGATAACTGCCTTCTTTGTCCAGCCTTTACCTTGTTACTTTTGTATTCATCCTCACTCATCTCCCAAGACACTTCTTTTCTTCTGCACTTTAAAATATCCCATTGCTTCCTGACTCATTTCTTAATCTAAATATTACAATATTTCCAAATTTGATTTTTTAATCTTTTTTATTTTGAGATTATATCATTACATCTTTCCCCCTTCCTTTTCCTCCCTTTCCCTCCTCCAGCCACTCCCATGCATATCCTTAGTCTTTCACATTCATGGTCTCTTTTTCTTTTTTTTTTTTTTTGGTTTTTCGAGACAGGGTTTCTCTGTATATCTCTGGCTGTCCTGGACTCGCTTTGTAGACCAGGCTGGCCTCGAACTCACAAAGATCCGCCTGCCTCTGCCTCCCAAGTGCTGGGATTAAAGGCGTGCGCCACCACCGCCCGGCTCATGGCCTCTTTTTCTTACATTGCTGGTGTGTGTGTGTGTGTATTCCTAAATATATAAATACAACCCATTCAATTTGCATAATGTTGCTTTTATGGGTATATATTTTCAGGACTGACCCTTTGGTATTGGATTCCTGGTCCAGACTTGAAGTTTGGGACTAGCTCTGGGATTGGAATAGAGGAGTGAGGAGGACATCAGACTCACATGGCTAAGCCCTATAGAAGGATACATATTTCATATTTTGGATCTTTGGATCTAAGAAAAAGTTTAAGGTCTTAGAAACAAACACAAAGCAACTATAGTTTGTCTTATACAAAAAAACTACTACTGATAACGCAGTTTCTCTTTTGGATGTAGTTCCTAACTCAACCATGGATACAGCACTATTATCAATTCCTCAGGTGAAGACAGAACATAATTAAAATCATTCTTAGGTAGAACTAGTTAAGTCTGAAAGCCATTGAATGAACACAATGATACTTACATTTACATTGATATTTGTGTTTTGCCCAAAGAGTCTAAACCATCCCATTAGTCACCATGAATGGCATATTAACAATAATGTTTGTTATTACTACTTCTTAAGATGGTCCCTCTATGATAAGGGTTGAGTGAGAGACTCTCATTTTGGACATATTTTGCTTAAAGATTAAGCGCAGAACTAAAATGTACTATTTGCTTTTTCTGCATCTTTGACTATTGCAGATGCTTAGGCTTTTCAGCACCACTTTCTGCTGTGCCTTGTGTTCATTTCTTTTACATGCTAACTGGTGGCATTGTTCAATTCAGTGCAGATGTTTCCATGAAAACTCTTCAAGGTAGTTATTATTTCCCTTGTCCTCAAAGAGATTAAGTGGCTTGATCTCAAACCTCCCAAACTAGCAATGATCCACATCTGAGCGTATCTTATTCCACCCTCTATGCACAAAAACAAACACATATCTAGCAAGACTAAATAAGGCCAAAAAAATGCACAAAGTTCTTAAGTTTCAAATTAACATCATAATTCTTAGAATTCTTAGAACAGCATCAAATCTGTGTCTTGTTTTTTGCTTCTTGCTCTGACTCACATACTTGTTTACCAATTTTGTGAGTATTTTATGCTGGGAGTGAGTGAGTAATATTTCCCTTACAAGTTCTCTCCCCATTTCTGTTCTGGAAATGTAAATGCAGTTGAATTCTCAGAAGTGACATCTGGATTTTGTTTTTGAAAGATCATAAAAGACGTCTGCTAAAGAAGTGCCAAAGAATGGCTTCATATTTGAGTAAGGACCAGAATGGCCAGAAAATATTGTAGCAAGAGTATTAGGTATGGTACAGGTCACAGGTACCCAGTAAATGATTTAAGTTGGGCAATTTAGATATTTATCTTACTATTGCTCTTCCCTGACTTCTCCTAAGTGTGTTTTAGACTCTCACATCTTAAAAGCTACAATGGCAAGAGACTCTGCCTCTTTCTTGGCTTCTTCAGTTGAGTCGTAAGCAACATCTAGGATGTCTTTTCTCCAAGGCAGCACTTTCTGCCGTTGTGGCTATTGAAATGTAGAGAAGAAAACAGCCACTTCTCTTACAGCACATTTCCCTTTGAACACGTGCTGTGACATGCACTAATGGCTTTTGAGAAATCATTTCATACTCATGGGCTAAGCTTTGGAGCAAAAGTACAGACAGGGAGTGAGAAGCAACAAGCCATGAACATGTTAGGACAGTGAGGAAACCTTAATTCAACCGCTTATGGCTAAGGAGAACACAGATGTGTGGTATGTTGCTGAAAGCCACTCAAACAACCAAAGGACTAAGATGAAGGCACTCTAAACCTCAGACTCATGACTGTGTCATGGGTATATTCTGTTAATCAATGTTAAGGTATTAAGGATATTTAAATGTTTAGTAATAATTTATCAAGATGCAACAATAATTACAGTTGCCTCAAAAATGAAATATGTGTGCTATAGTTCAAGTTGTCAGGTATCATTATATACTAAATTATATAGTATCTGAAATACACATCTTTAAAATAACTTTTTATTGAAAACAAAGAAGAAAACATTGACAAATAAACACCTTGATATTTGTTGATACTTCAAGAACAGGACACATATGCTACAGTGGCTAATTTAATATCTTAGATATTTGGTGCCTTGCATAGTTTCCAAAATATTTTAGAATAGAGCAATACTTTAAATAGAGTGAGATGAAATTTTTAAGGTATTTTAAGAAAGCCATTCTTCTTTTGACCATTTATATTCCCAAGAGCTCTGATTAGTATATTCATCTTGGCTCAGTTCTCATCAATAAAAGATTCACAATATCTTAATATGGATTAAACTAATAGATCAAAACTACAAAAACTATTCTATCTTCACTCCCATTTTCACAAGAGGTAATTGTTTCAGTGGAGCAAGCCATCCATGAGACTTGGTGTCAGTTCAAATGACTAATTGAAGTTACTGTCTCCAGTCCTGACTTTCCTGTAACAATGGAGAAGTTCCATTTCTACTGGGTCCAGGCTCTGCAGTGAAGATCACTAGCCTGTTTCAGTCTCCAAATAATATATTTATTGTATCACAACCTGGAGTGGTACTCTTCAGCCAGAAATTGGGGAGCTTTTGCTCTTTAGACCCTAGAAAACATTCCAGATCGGTTCCCTGCTAAATCCCAGGTAAAGGCTGGACAGACTGATGAGCTACTGTCTCCGTGGATACTGGTAATAAATCTTACATGCATTAGAATCGGTCTGAATTTAACTGCCACTCTGTGACTAGGTCACATTCCAGAATGGCTCTGTGTTTGCAGAAGTGAAGGCTGAGGAAGCAAGCCGAAAACTGCTTGATGCTGCATTTTAGTGACACTGTTCCTTAATGGTGCTTCCTGTTTGTCCAAGTGCTTTTCTATGGATGTACATTAAAATAGTGAAACAACAGCAACAAACAAACAAAAAAAAACAAAACAAAAACCTGAGCAAGTGGTATGGCAGTAGAATTCTAAAATGACAACCAAACTTCCTTACCAAGTCATGTGAGTCCATTCATGATACCATGAATTATCTACCCCCTTGCTTTGAGTGCAAGCATGACCTACTGGCCACAGTGGATATTCATGCCCAGAGGCTCTTATCCAGGTGACTTCAGATCTTATCAACTTACAAATGAGATTAACTAGCACATCTGCCTATCCACATGACGCCTAACTCAAAGCATAATGTATTGTGTTCCGGTTACTATAGTTAAGTTACATGAGATTCTTTAGCAGCTTTGGGAGTTTCTCCTGCAGGCCCTGAAGAAACAGACGATATGAGCCATGGTGGGCTCCTGAAGAGGCCACAGAATAAAGCATTGTGGAGATGGAACAAGAAAACAGAAATTCTAGCCAGACAGCTGCTAGGAAACAAATTCTGAGTGAGCACTGGAGTGGATTCCTCCTTCAAGGCCTCTGGATGAGAACAGAATGGCTGAAACCTTTATCTCAACCATGTGAGAAAACTACATCTAGATGTGTGGCCTACAGAGCAGCAGCTGGAATAGACTAGACGGGTGCATTTAAAGCATACGTGCCAATCTGTTGTACAAAAACAGTAAGCTGCTAAAGCAGAACAGATAGTGTGGTCATTTTACTCATGCTTGGGGAGGCTGGTGGAAAGGATTGTGGAGGAGGCTAATTTGATTGTGACAATTAGTGACAGAGGGGCTGGAGAGATGGCTCAGTGGTTAAGAGTGCTTGTTGTTCATAGAGGATCCATGTTTGATTCCTGCATGGTGTCTCATAACCATCCATAATTTCAGTTTCAGGGGATCTAGTGCATTCCTCTGACCGCCAGAGTCACCAGGCATACATATGGTACATATACACACATGCAGATCAAACACACATATACATAAAATAGATACATCTGGAAAAATTGAAGATCAGTGACAAGACTGAGATTAGTATCTTGGATTCTCATTTACATTCCAATAATTTCTCTAATACAGTAACACTCTGCACTAATGTACTTCTTTATAGGTAGATTTTCTTTGTCCCTACGGTATTAGTTATTTTTCTGTTGCTGTGATCAAGTATCTGACCAAAGCACTTAGGAAGGAAGGGTTTATTGTAGCTGACAGTTTGAGGTTACAATCCATTACTGTGTGGAAGTCACAGTGACAGGAGCTTGGGGTGAACTTGTCCCATGGCATTCTACAGTCAAGAAGCAGAGTCACAAGTGCAAATGTGGACTCAGCTAGTTCTCTCAGCTTTATACAACCCAGAGCCCAATCCTGGAGAATGAAATCACCTACAGTGGGCCGGTTCTCCTGCCTCAATTAACTTAAGACAATTCCTCATAAGCATTTCCAGAGGCCCATATCCCAGGTGATTCTAGATCTCATTCACTTGACAATTTTGATTAACAACTATGTTTACCAAATAATAAGATGTATATGCATTTTTGGATGTTTCTTTACATAACTAAAAGTAAACCAAAACCATTATTTACATATTCTAGCGTTAGTTCAGTGGTGTAATGGAAACATCAATCAAAACCATTATCGGTGTTGAGTTGGCAATATTTTAATCAACAGCTAGTCTTCATCACTATACAAGCAATGCTCTGAGCAATCTAGATCAGGAAATCTGATAGGCAGTTCCACCCACTTCTTATACTGTTTTTTTGATGAGTTATTTTTGAAATCTACCACAAAATTCCTTATTTTAAGACAAGGCAAATCTAAACCTTTGTGCACCATCATTGTTCCCCAAGCCTAGAAAACAAAAGAGAAAGAAGAAATCAACACTCAACTTAACATTCCTTTTGGTCAAAATAAAACTGAATCCACTGGAGTTTACTCACTTGTCCGCATTTGCAGATAATCTCTCCATTTGCTTGATAATCAGCAAATTTCTTTTGTAGGGCTTTGTTTTCTCTTACAAGGTAGAGGCTCCTAAAATTATTATGGAGGAAGGATCATTAGTGAGATTTGACAAAATGAGAGTATATAGCCAATGATTCATGTTGGACTTAACGATGACCCACATGGTTGGATTATCTGGTACCTTGTTCTTTCTCATCTTCTACCCAGGATTTTTGCGACAAATAAGGTGGATATCCCATCCTACATATACCTCCCAAGTGCCACACTGTCTCTAGGTCTCCTTTGAAGTCTGTCTGCTGTTATTTTAACTTTTTTAATCATTCAAAAAAATTTAGAACAGATAAGGACATCCACAAATTTTGATACAAGGATCTTGTATCAAAATGGCTTTGTGTCTTAACATTACTCCATGTCTCAATGGATATTACTTTCAAAACAGACACAAGAAATGAGAATATATTTGACGGACCACAAAAGGAAAAGCTGTGAGGAGAAAAAAAAATATCACTTTCACTATGTAAGCAGAATGTTTACAAATGCCATTAACGTCACCTCTACTAAATAAAGTTAAACATGGATCTTGTTGCACTCACTTGAATTCTGGTGTCATGTTGACATGATGCATCTTTTCAATTACGTGGATGTTTTCTCCTGAGCAGACCAGCATGCTACAGTTTTTGCAGAGAAGAGTTATTAATGATGGGTTGTTACCATAATGCTTTGCAATACTTCTTTTGACTTTCATTTTCTTCTCCAAGATACTTTGTACTTGCAATTTCAAAATCTGTGTGGAGTAAAGAAGAGTGATTTAAATTTTTTCATAGTTTTATGGAAACAAACAAGCTGAAATTTATATATCTTAGATTTTACTCTAGAAGATAAATATGAAGAGACAATGGTGGCACCAGATGCATTTAATATACAATCCTCCACTGTAGTCAACCTAAGTTTAAGTACAAAGAAATGATGGGATAAAATGTGGTGAGTCAAGTTGTGGGGCATGTTTGGGTTCATTCTAGATGTTTGAAATAATTTTAACTTTTCAGCTAATACTGACATGCTATGACAAAATAGATTTTGTCCTTTGTGTCACCTCTTACTTTTTATCAGGGGTTTCCTAAACACTGTTGAAAAAGCATGTCAATCTGGAAGAGTGTAGTTGCCCTCTTAGTAACTGACCAAGTAGCAGTGCTCCCTGGGGGTGTTGAGCATAAGGGCAGTGTGCAAGGTCCACTTTGTTGCTTTTCTTTCTCTTTCATCTACCTGAGTAGTCTTGGGAGGACAGATCTCTTGCTCAAGGGAGACTGAGAAAGGTAGCCCATTCTGAAGTCCCTAAATGTATCATTCAATGTGATTTGAATATGGCTTGCACTGCTATATTCATGCAGGAATTGAATCCACAAAGAGTTGTGTTAATAAGACTTAATAATTAAGAGGAGTAAAACGTAATGTAATTGTGTGCTTAGAAATGGAGTCCTTGAACAAAACCTGGAAGCAGGTAAGTCGACAGCCTAGCTCTGCCAAGACAGGGTAGGTAAGTCCTTCATAACCCCTGCTCTACAATCAATGCCTGTCAGAGAAACGGGGCCAAATGACTGAAGATCGATGCTGTAATGTATGGAGAGAAAATGGGAACTGTCCAGGCAGCCACAGGTATGTCATTTCTTAGTTTGGGAAGCTGCAGGCCCTGTACTTCCTATAAAATCAGATATATTTATCCCTCTCAGGTCTCTGAGGTGGTTGAAGAACAGATAGCTAGAGTCTCATAATTTAATTTTGAGTTGTTCAGGAGTCAAAAGAGTGTTATAGATCTAAGAAGATACTTCTAAAATTGTGTTGCAAGTTAGTATGAATGTTGAGTCAGATATAGAACTTTAAACTCATGGAGATGGTTAGATAGCAGAATGTTAAAGTCAGGTAGCAAATACATATGGACTGGACATTGGGAATGTAAGCTAAGCCATATAACCCTCATAACTGTGGCCCATTTACCTCTGTTGTTTTGTATTGTATTTACTATTATAAGAAAAAGAGCCATTTGTTGGACTGAAAGGGGAAACTGTAGGGGGAAATAAGATATACCTTAAACTTAAAAGAACAAAAAAGGGAAGAGGATGGGGGGTTGAGGGTGGGAGAGTGGTACTGGAGGGGGAATAGGGAGGGGACTGCAATTGAGATGTAACTTGAAGAAATAAAAAATAAAGAAAAAAAGAATTAAAAAAAGAGAAAGAAATGGGGTCCTTGAGAAGAGATTGTTTTGGATTAGGATTTAAAGGTGTGTAACCCACAGGATTGAGTTATGGTGGTTTTCTAAGTATAGAGAGAGCACAAAGAAGTTTAGATATACAGGCATCCCTGCCATAATGTGATAGAGGATCAGGGGTGGGGCCTTACAGCATCTTCCACGTTCTTAGACCTTATAGCTTTAACTCTGAGTCAAACTAATAAACCTCTTTACACTACAAATCAGTCAACCTCAGGTATTTCATTAAAGTAATGAAAGACCAACTAGTACAATGTTTTGGTCTACAGATTGGGAGAATTTAACCTGTAAACTATGGATCATCCTAAAATTGACCTAGACAATTTAGTAATAACACGTCAGCTTTTACAAGACTCTTACTAATTCATTCTCTTTAGTCATGAATATGAGGGAATAAATTTAGACTAGGATTATTTAGTGAAAAATGTTTGGTTTGTTTTATAGTTAGAGGGGGGCTTTAGAATGTAAGTCTGTATGAAAACCTGGCCAGGAAACCTTGGAGTTGGTTATATACTTTGCACAATAATTTGAAAGCATCCCTTCCTTAAAACTCTATTTAGGGCAGAGCCAATTCTAATGTTAAGAAACTAACATTCACACCCATATGCAAGGGTGTGAATTTTCTTCTAAATGGATTGTTTGCTATTATAGGAGTTACAGTCTTTACTTCAGTGGTACTAAAGTTTCCTGAAATATTGTATAAATATATTCTTTTTTCCCCCACTGCATTTCCTTCACCCAATTCAAATAACTATGTTAGTAAACTGAGATGCAGCTAAATGAGATATTACATATGTTTTAGCCATTCAGAATCAGCCTCGGTGTCAATCTCTAAGTAGACATCTCAAAAGAAGCATCTAGTCAAGTGTTTTACATCATACTTGACTACTCTGAGTTTTTGTTTTGTCTTGTGTGCTTTTGAGATAGGATTCACTCTGTAGCTCAGGCTGGCACTGAACATACGGTGTACTCCAAGACAGCCTCAAACTCATGGGGTAATGCTCTTGCCTCAGCCTATTGAACGCTGGGCTTACAGACATGAACCTGTAAGCCTGGCTATACAATCCTATTCTAATTCCACAGTGCTTTCTTGTGTTTGATATGCACAACACTATTACATTTGTGTTTATTATTTGTCTTCCCCTATCCTCATCAAGCACACACTAGAATCTCTACTTCACATAGCTAGGATATTATGTTTTATTTCTCACCATATTCTCTGCTTTTAAAATATTGTCTGGCAGACAACAGGCATTTTATACATATTTCTATAATGAAGACGCTGTGCCTGTACACATGGATTGTATCAAATTGAAACTACCAGGTAGGTCTGAATGAGGCCGTTGCATGAGTCTTTCTCTAAAAAGGCATCCTAAATTTATATTACCAAAATTGATGTTTGGTTTCCCTGAAATAATCAAAATCCCCTCAGCATTTCCTGTCCTCCCATAGATCTTGGGGCTTTGTGTATGAATCTGGACTAAGAACAAATCTTCAGACTGAAACTGGTACCTCAGCACAATTTCTGTCTGGAGAAGTAGCCACACAGACTTCAGTGGCAACCAAATGTGGCCATTTGCAGATGAAAAGTAAACTCAGTGGTGGCCAAGGACAGTACCTCATGCGCATACTCCTCTGGTTTCATATTTTGAACACGGTTTATAGCTTTATACATCATCTTCTCTCGGAAGTCATTAACAATCTCACGTTCAGTAACTCCCGAACCACTGCTGGTAACCAGGACATAGGTGCTTTCATCAGCTCTGGCTCGACCACGGGCCTGAGAATGAACGAAGAAAGGAAGTGCTATGTCTTGCTATGAGCTGTCCTGGTTTGGGCCTGGGAAGACAGTCTTTGTTCACTATCCCAGCCTTCAAATGATCTCTCTATTCTTAGTAAAAGTAGTTATTATCCAGGGCTTATAGATAAATATTTTGAAACTTAAATGTTCTTTAATGCAATGTTCTGGAATGATTGGCAACTCTCAGAAGACAAAATAACACACCACCCGTCTAGCCCTGCTGCACCCTGAGCAAATGTCTTAAACCACGGAAATCCCGAGCAGTGGCTTGGACAAATGAAGCCATCTATTTGGAAGGAAGATGAAGGAGAACCATGTACATCTCTCACTATGGCACCAGGGCTCCTGGGCACACAGAACTGTTCTTGGAAGCCTACTTTGGACTTTAGGCACATTTCTTTAGGAAAATATCCACAGTAAAGAGTCAAATTTCTAGAAGCCTCTAAGAAGGTGAAGGTTAGGCACATGACTTTTTTTGTTCTTTAAAAATTTCATTCATGTAAACAACAAAATATGATAATTTCTACTTTTTATTTGCCTTATCTAACTTCTCCTAGATCTCTCTCCCCATATCCATCTTTAATGTCCTTTTCTTGATTTTTAATGACCCCTAAGGCCATTCATTTAGTGTTTCCAAATGTGTATGGGTATTGGGCCAGCTAATGGAGCATGAACACCTAACACTGACTATGGAAGGTATAAACACATTTTTAATAGCAGAAGCTGTGGTTACTGAGCTTAACAGCTTATCTATCAATTACAATACTATTCTGAAAGCAAACTACACTCATGTTGTAGTCATAAGCCTCTGACTTATGGATCACTCCCTGAAATAATCTTACTTTTTAGCAAGATGGCTGCCTAATGACCTTCTTCTTCTGTAACTTGTTTTCCACCAAGGAACAAACAAAACCCTTTTATGTTTTAAAAATAATGTCATGAATTTTCTCCATCATAACTCATCCACATATCATGACATTGTTATTATTGATGAATAAGAGACATTTATTTATGTATTTGTAAGTGACCCTGCTAAATATTTTTCAATATTTTATGAAAAGTTAAAAATATAGAAAAGCTGAGTGACTGAGGAGGGAAAACATAGACCTGCAGGCCTCCCTAAGATCTGAGTGGGATTTGTGGACATTGTGGTCCAGATTTCTGATCTCACTAGGGGCTCACCGACATCTTAAGACTGTGGAGGCCTCTTTTGACCCTTGGAATGGGGCCAATATCATGCACGGTCTTGGAAAAATCTCAGGATATAGAAATAGCAACCAAAATTGAGTTTTTATTTAAATTGCAAGAGGATGCCTTAGGAGTTCAACAAACAGCAGTCATATAAAAAAGCATTCCCTTGCAGTTCTTTAAGACTGGTCTTTTAGCTGGGTGTGGTGGCGCATACCTTTAGTCCCAGTACTCAAGAGGCAGATGTAGGCGGATCTCTGTAAGTTCAAGGCCAGCCTGGTCTACAGAGCAAGTTCCAGGACAGCCAGAGCTACACAGAGAAACTCTGTCTTGAAAAAAAAAATTGTCTTTTAGCAGAAACACAAACACAGATGTATACTTAAAGTTAAGAGGTTTTGTATTGATTTAGTAAAAGGAAAGAATCCACATAGGAGCTCAGGAATGAGAAAGAACACATGAGGTACAGATCTCTGTGCATACCTGGACCATGGCTATCTCATTAGTGACGAGGCCATAGCGAATAACGATATTGCATTCTTTGATATCCAGGCCTTCCTCTGCTACCGTAGTAGCTATAAGCAGATTTATTTCTCCAGTGCGAAATTTACTAATGACTTCTTTTTGTTCATTCTGTGGAAACATTTTAATAAATTAAATTTTGTGATGTTAAACACATTCAGAGCTTCTAATTAGTAGAAGAAATAATAAATTGCAACTGGTCAGTGTAAATCAAAGGATTAGATCATACACGGATTTGCTGCCATCTGCTTTTGGCAATGAACAAAGACATGATGGTGAGACAACATTTGATTTCCAATCTGGGATTACCACACAATAACAAAAATATTTCCATCCTGCAGTCTGGAGGTGGGAAGACATTCTTTATGCCAAGGAAATAAATTGACGGGTGATTTGAAAGGAAGAAAGGGAGAGGTGTTGCTGGCTGAGAAAAGGCTTTGGCAAGGCTAAAATAGGGTTTACCTTTCAATACATTATTAACATCAGAGACTGATATTTAGGGAATAAAATTTATTGAAACATTTATATCAGTTTTGAGACAGATAAAACGCCCTACAAATACTACAGCTGGGTTACTTTAAGAATCATCCAAGAAAGAATCCTATGGAATATTTCAGAAAGTTTACAGAAGAAAGTCAAAGTACCAGGTGTTTCTAGGGAGGGGAGCTGGAACAGTAAAAATCAGTCCTTTCTTTCATTTTACTTTGAGGAAGGTTTAATTTTAAGCAGGGTAAACGTATGGTCTATTCAAAAGATAATATAAATTGAACGTGGATGAATGCAGGGCTAAAGCCTTGTCACAACAAGCACATTTTAAAATGTGAACTTTGAAAGTTAATATAAATATATTGAAATATAACCTTTGGCTTTTTCATTGGAAGAATGTCTGAGCATGGATCCCATCTGATATGGACAGTCAGTGGTACTTTATTTCCATTTTGCTCTCATCAAAGCTGCTAGCCTATATGGCGTCCGGTGCACACTTTTATCCTTGGAAGTTAAGGAACGTTAACCTTCCACCAAGTGTGTGTTCCCTCATGCCCTTTCCTTTATTCTTAAAGGTAATGTGAGTTTGTATTGGGAATCCATCACTGCAGAAGAACATTAAAGCAAGGTCCCTGACAACTCTGGTAACTTCTGTCTTATTCCCTCATATTAATTGATCAAAATGGTATCTTTGGGGGCTAGGGACATGGTTCAGTGTTTAGGAGCAAGAGGTCCTGGGTTCAATTCCCAGCAACCACATGGTGACTCACAACCATCTATAATGGGATCTGATGTCCTCTTCTGTCATGCAGGTATATATGCAGACAAAGCACTCATACACATAAAAAATTATGATTGAGAGGAGCTGTGAATGGGTTGCTAAAATGTGTAAACATAAATTAAAATTTAAAAAACATAATAAGTAAACAAATAATTATTCTACTGACATCTTTGAAGACACAAGCAGGACCTAAACAGTACCTAAAAAACTGGATGTCATGTCAATAGCTATAAAATTTTCCTGATAAATAAGTTATTGAAAGCAATACTATCACAAACTCATGTCTTGATTGACAGCATAGTTAAATATACGTAATAAACACTTATGTATCATTTGAAAAAAAATTTTTAAATAATGTGTTTGATTTTAACATATAACTGTGCCTTAATTTCAAATTTCGTACTTGCACATGAAATTCCAGGCTCGCAGCTAGGCCCTCAGATCCAGTATGTGCATGCCTGACTGTGGTCAGGACAAATGAGACCACTTCAGTTCACAAGGTGAGACTGCAGTCCTTGATAATTTGGCTGACAAGCCCCAGCTTCAAACTGAATAAGGAGCTACTGTGGGGGAGTGTACAACATACTGAGGGTCAGAGTTGGGCAATTTCAAGTTTTCTTCTCTTAAACAAACAGTAAATGGATTTGGTTTGTTCCACTGTGTAAAACAATGATGCTTATCATAGAACTGAAGTATCCCCTCCCACAGCAAGACTCAGGGGCAACGTAGCTTTCAGAGAACATTTAAATGCTTACACAGAAAAAAAAATAAAAATAGAAAATAATAATAATACAAGTGTCTTTTTTCTCTCAGAAGTGTCTTTTCCTGTATTATTTCCACACAATAAAAACTACAGCTTTTAAAAGCTGATGAAAGAACAGAAATCTTCTCAAAACCTTGTCCCTAACACAGCCAGTACTTTAACTCTTCCAGCTTCTTATAGACTTCATTTTTACAAACATTTGTTGTATGGTTTTGACTATAATCAACACATCTTGAGCAGTTTTACATTTGTACTTGATTTTATATTGTAAATATTTCTTTACAATACTTTTAAGTTAAAGTTACTTATTTTCACAAGAGGAGCCACACTTGAGACGTCCTGTAAGTGTGTAAAAAGGAGACTCCACTTTAACTTGTCCATTAACCCTTCAAGTGTCACTCTCAGCCTATCATTAACTCAATACACCCAAATCGAGAGCCTTCTGTGAATGTATTTGAGAGGTGGGGAAAGAAATTAGAAACATTGTAGGCAATTAGAGAAGACTAGTTGAAGTTTAAGAAATGGACCCCAAAAGGACGCTGTACCTGTGTCATGGGCTTGATTTCACTGCTGTGTCCTGCGCCAATCAGGTGGTGAGCTTTGATTCCAACTTCGGCAAATTTGTCATTTTCCGTAATCCACTGGGAAAGTGCATAAGTGCTCTGCCGTGTTTTTGTGAAAATAATTCCTCGAGATGATTCCTCAGTCCTTGTGAACTGCTCCAATATAGTGTTTCTTAATTTAGTGAGTTTTTCGTTTTCGTATTTTGGGTTTTCAGCCAGTTTTTTCAACATTTTCTTGTTATCTTTAAAAATAATTATTCATGTTATTCGTTTGATTTAGCTACCACACTAAACACACTAACACACCAGTACGTCAGGCATATGTCCAATTTCTATCGATTAAAGAAGAAAATAACTTAAAAACTATTAAATATAAAATTGGTTTGCATCAGTAACAAAAAATTACACTGGCAAATTTTGCATAATGACATGACTCATTGGTAGGTAATCTTGTGATATGTTAGTGCACAGACTATTTAATTAATTAATTGCAATAGTCTTGTCAAAAAAAACTGAGTGATCAAATGATTAGTTATGATCAACAATTAAAAGTTAACCTCTCATATCAAATCATAAACCAGTCTTCATGGGATTATTTTTCTTTCAAGATGAATTTCAAGAACCTTCTGGAAAACTTAAAGAGAGCAATGAGTCTCTGAGAGGACAATGCAGAAACATGTGCTTTGTGATATACTGAAT
The DNA here is from genome assembly GCA_907164525.1 of Lophiomys imhausi. Classification (NCBI taxonomy): domain Eukaryota; kingdom Metazoa; phylum Chordata; class Mammalia; order Rodentia; family Muridae; genus Lophiomys; species Lophiomys imhausi. The sequence continues at coordinate 14,117,847 of CAJQZJ010032097.1, forward strand.
CTTACCAAAGAATAAATTCATGAGAAATTCATCCGTTTCGTCCAGTTTCAAAGATTTCTTTGCACTGCCCTTAAGTTCATCATCGTGACTGCCAGCATCACCTTCACTGTCATCGCTGTCCTCTAGGATAGCCAACTTCTTTTCTTTCTCATCCGTGTAGAAAGTTTCCAGGTGGCCATATGCGTCGATCATTCTGATCGTGTCATTGATTTGCAGGGCTTCGTTGTATTTTCTCAAATGTTCTGCGCAGACGCGGTCTTTGCGATTTCCATCTTTAGCAGCTGTGGAAGAATAAACTCTGTTGAGTGAGACAAAGGGCAGAAGAACCGTCCTACAACTGTGCTGCGGACTTAAATAGGTTATGGCTCAGAACTAACTTCGCCGTGGTGCTGGAATGCACAAGGCTCCACAAGCACCGTGAGTTCTAGAGGGCGTAGCTTTCAACTCCAAGGCTTGCTGCTTGAGCTCAGTGTGAGCGGGAGGTGGACCTGAAGCACAGCCGAACAGCTTGGAAAACACGTCAGTAAAATTGCCTTTGGAGACAGAGCTGTTGATCGCTGCTTTAATACTTTATATATAATAAATGAAAGTGAGAACTGGGTGAATTGACACCTTTTTCCTTAGATGAGGAGCTGGAACATGTGTGGGCTTGCCCTACACACAAAACAGAAATTCTGCTTGATGTCCCATTTGCTTTCAGATTGCTTCTGAGTCTGAGGATCATCTAAAACCTTGGTATAAACAAGGAAGCAACTGCTAGATCAAAACCCAAATTACCTTTTTTTTCCATTTGAATGGCCCATTGCTCATAATGCTGGGTTCCAAAATCTGACATTGGACTCATTCGACAGTAAGTTTGAATGCTTGCCATAATTTCTAGAAGTTTCTCTTTAAATGGATTCTAAAAACCAATTTACATATATTATTAAAGTTGTTTAAATGGCTTTTGCTATCTTTGTTAAAATAATTTGCATATTATAACGTGATTGGTTCTGAATTATTAGGTAGGCAATGTAACAATATTACTGATCGCTTCTTTCTTCATTATATTTGATTTTTACAGTTTTACCTCTACTGTCAGGACATACCAATCCTGACACCATAAACCTCTATAATTGCCAATCTAATTTTTTTTAAAGTAAAGTCAATGAGTGCTACAAACCTTGAGAGTTAAAGGCAATTAAAAATATTTGTTGAGTTAATGTTCCAGTTATTTAGAAAGTCTTTTGTTTTAGTTAGGTAACATTCCTATGTCAAAGCCAGGTTGCAGTACTATTACTTCCAAAATAAAAAGCAAGTGACATACTTTGGAAAAAATCCAGATATGAAAGAATGTATGTTATGTGATTCAACTTGGATAAAGTTCAAAATCAGTCAAAACTAATAGTTTTCCTTGGCATGGGGACTGGAAGGAAAAGCAGCTTTGAAGGCCTTGTAATGTACGGTCTGTTTATCTGATTTTTTCTTTAAACATAAATTGATCAACTTATGAAAATCCACAAGTACATTTTGTGTTTCTCTCCATGCATAAAGTACACTTCATACTTTAATGTTAAAAGTTAAGACAAAAATAATATCTGGTGAAATGTTATTGGATGATCAAGAATAGAAGCATGATTTTGAACTCATAAGGTAAATCCAAGTGATGAAAATTTAAAAGTGATAGTATAATCAGCATGCCGTCACAGCTGTACTTCAGAATGAAAGCGGGCACGTTGTGGAGGCTGACCACTAACACTGGTGTGACGCCCACCACGTTTTCAGTGCTACTTACTGCACACATATCCCATCACTTAGTCTCAATAGCCTTATGAGGTAGATTCTCAATAGGATTAAACTTATTTTACATTCTTTAAACCTATCAAGTTTTCAATTCTACAAAACAAAATTTTGGGATAATCTACTAAACATAACGTCCAAACTGAGTATAAGTTGATTTTTTTAATCAGTGAAGGAAAATATTCACCCAGAAAAGCACCAGTACATTAAATATTTCATTTTTTTTTTACAATCTATTTTCCAAAGAAAGGAAATATGCAAATGAGGATTTCTATTGTCATTGCCAACTGCAACAAAATGGGTCTCTGGAATGTCAGAAAACCAATCTTGCAAAACATCAACACAGTAAGAGGGTGCTAACTCCCACAATCCTTCTAGTTTAGCTGTCTAACCCTCCCCAGCACAGCACTTCCACTCCCTCCAAGAATGTTATGTATCCAAGTACTGAACTCTGTTTCATATAAGGCAGAAGAAGGAGGATAGGGGAGACAATTAGTAGCAGTCTTTGCTGTCACACATCAATGTTTAAAAGTATACAGTTATGGCTTATTTGATAAAAATACTATATAGGAATATTCAGATGATGAATGTAATAAGATAGACCCTGCCATCTTTCAATTGGATAGGACGTCGTCGGCAAATACATATGAAATGCATAGTGCATACTTCTCTGGTGTCATCAGCAATCACAAACTTCTTGCACGGTTCCTTTATTTGGTGTTTGAGTTGACCAAGATTATCTTTCACTGTTTTAATGGTAAATGCATCAAGATTGGCACATATCTGGAAAAGAAACACTTTAAGTATTATTTTCTTACAATTGAATGCGTATTTTTTGTAAGAAAATGTTAGCATAGATGTGTACCATGACATTTCATTTAAGTAATATGCAATATTATTTATTAGATGCAGTATTTTAGTATTGCCTACTATGGATTTAATTAACCTCTGATCAATAATACTTGTTCTGATGTCTTCCAAAAGTATATTCTAATTATAGAAAAAGATGTCATTTGGTAGCTGTAGTATAGGACTTAGAAAAATAAAAAATGTATGCAAATTAACAGGATACTTATGTGGTAACTACTAGCCGATTATATTAGGCAGCTGTGTTCACAGCTATGTTGATGCTCATGGATCATATTCTCACTCTTTTATATATACAAAGAAGATAGCACAAAGAGGGGAGCTATCTTTGTCTTTGTGCCTAGACCATAGGTAGAAGTTAGGCCTTTATTCCAGTAATAAGTTTCATCTTGGACACAACTTTCTGAATCTTGTTTACTTTAACAGTTTCTACTGAATTCAACCTACAGTGAGAGGCTTAGGTACGCTGCTGAGGTACTTACCGCGTGGGATCAACTGCAGTACTTGAAATGGCACCCTTATTTGGGGAAGCTGGTGAGTGCATCTTTAATAAAAGATCCTTGCCTCTCTATTTCTCATGCTCCCAACCCCTTAATTTTGAAATGGTCTTACTCTATAGCACTAGCTGGCCAGGAGGAAATCACTAAGTAAACTTGTAGCAATCAGCTTGGCTCTGCTTCTAGAGTGCCAGAATTAAAGTTGGGAACTACCGCATTTGCCTCTTTTCTCCTTTAATTTGAGCAACCCACATTCTAGACTGACACATAATGGGAAAAGACATGAAAGCATGCTGCTTTGAAAGTCATGGAGTAGCAAGCCATGAGGCATGAAAACAATCAACCTTTTCTCTGTATCACAGGTATTTATCAAGAATGTCACCTTACTGTAGAAGATTGAGGCTGTTTTCTACAGGCAAAATGATAACTATTGGTACTTGAACTCTCAATACTACTTAAGATCCTAAGAAGCACAGATATTTGACACAGCTTTTTTTTGGGGGGAGGGGTTATAAACAAACTCAGTGACTTACATTTAAAATATGTTTTTCAGCCTCAGATTGCTTTTTGGCCCCTCCAACACCAGGTGAAGCCGTCAGTCCTAGTATCTGTGGCAGGTGAATTACTGGTTTGTTTTGTTTCTTGAGGTTATTGTTTTTCAACTTCTGCTTCAAATACCGTCTCATGATGTTATTATATACTGCCTCCTTGTTGGTGTGATGACATTCATCAATGATAATGAGGGAAAAATCTTAACAGAAAAGGGAGAAGATCTGTTTATCCAAACAGGCATGTTATAGAGAGACAAGGACTTTGAAGCTAAAGGAATGAGCTGCCAATGAGTGTCTTTCCTTGGGCAGAATATTGGTATTGCCCTATTTCAATCTGCTAGCATGACTTTAACAGTGACTGTTAGCAAAGTTTATGAATACAAAATTCATGTATGTTAATCATGGCACTGTTCTTGCTAGCTATTATCCCTGTATCAAGATGGGATTCAGAAAGCGTTGGTGAAATTCACACCTTTCTTCCAAACAAGCAACAACCCCGAGATCTTCCCTGGGCCTTACTTTTGTTCTTGAATTAACATTTTAATTTTAGGCTAATAAAGTCTATTTTTGTAACACCAAGTGAAAAGAATTCTATCTAGAGGTATGACTTTGTGTGTTTTAAACTTTGCATTTATTGTGATTACTTTTCTCTGTTTTTCTCCAGTTATTTAACCATTCCAAATAATGTAGGCAGGACTGTAGTTTTATTCTGTTGTATAGAATGTAGTTCTAATAGGATCTCTCATCAAATATATATATATATTATGTGTGTATGTATATATATTATGTGTGTATACATATATATTATGTGTGTATGTATATATATTATGTGTGTATGCATATATATTATGTGTGTATATATATATTATGTGTGTACATACATATATTATATAATGCAATTTTTCTCTTAGAGAGACACAAGAAGAGTGACAGCACAATGGAAGAACAGCTGACCTCTCAAAGAAAGTGTTTAGAGGAGCTCTGGTAAGCTATGGGTCAGTCAGGAGTTAAGCTGAAAGTGCATGTGTGTGTGTGTGTGTGTGTGTGTGAAGTAATGGAAGAACACAGTGAGTGTTTGATACTTGATTTCGTAACAATATACTTATGCAAAAGCAAGCCATCAAGTTAAACACTTTTCTGTTTTTGTTCATTTTTTTCTAGGAGGTAGAGCACTTCAATAAACCCTTATGAAGTAAAAAATAATTTAAATAAACTAAGGTTAATTTTCATCATGTAAAAAATGATGTAACAAGCAACCTCTGTTACTATCTTTAATATTTCTATCAGTCTTTCTTCCTAAAAATCATCACTCCGGCCAACCTGACAGTTGCACTCCATCATCTTCTCCACTCTCCAGATTGAGGAGGGAGTTTTCGAGGATTTGAGCTGTGCTGATAATAACATCGTAAGATTTGACAACTTCTGGAAACGATATTTTCAACTGAGTATCACCACTTAATCCAATAATGCGATACCATTTCTTCAAAAATGGGTTGAACTCTTTGCGGAAAAGTTGTTCAGCTAACATCACCTTAAAAAACAAGAATATACAGAATTTTTATAAATTCAGAAAAAAATGAGAGAAAAGCAAAGTGAAAGGCACAGAAGAAATATCAAAGGACTATTAAGAGAAATTTTTACATTTAATATGTTAATTTGATATTACCATCAGTATATTATTCCTTCTATTCACCTCACACTAAATATCCACTGTGTTTGTATTAGATGTAGGTATTGTATCTAGAACACAAAGGTATTTAGGATAAGGCTGATGACTTAGAGGAATTCAGTCTAGCTGAGTATATATTCTGTGACTAACAGAGCAACCCATCACACACAATGTAATTATTCTCCCAGGGAGACCCAAGCAGAATGGCAGCACAGAGAAAGAACAGCTGAGCTCCCAAAGGATGGCTTAGAGGAACTCTGGTAAGATCTGGGTCAGTCAGGAGTTAAGTTGGAAGTGTGATTGACATACAACTGATTCTTAATTTGTAGAGCTAAGTCAGCTGTGAACATTAAGTGGAATATGTTAAATTCAATGTAACAGTTCTCAGTATTCTCATGAATTGGATTCTAGAGATCGTTTACTCTTAGTGCCTTGGATCCGGTTAGAGGCTATCTGACTATAAAATTGGGAAGACAAGAGAACTGGGACAGTAGCATCAACAGATTTATTAGGAGAATGCATGGGGTGGGAAAGAATGAACTCGTAGAATGGCTTTGGTGTCTGAGTAAAAACAAAGTAGCAAACAAGGGTGAGAGAAGTGTGAATTTACTTCCTTTCTAGTCAGCTCGGTATGTCACAATATCTGCTGACACCCAGAGACACTTACAATTGCTAGTCACTCAGAATGCCTCCCGGACTGAGAGAGAGAGGCAAACTAGACTATCTTATTCCTAAATTTTGTTTTGTTTGAGAAAGGGTGTTATCACTTAGTCCAGGCTGGCCTTGAACTTCCTATGTAGCTTAGCATGACCTTAAACTCCTGGTCCTCTGTCTCTGCCTCTTTTTGGTACTGCAATTACAAGCATGCTCCACCAGGCATGATTTTGTATGGTGTTGTAGTGCTGGTAGAACTCCAGACTTCATGTATGCTAAACAATTACTCTAACCTCTGAGGTATATTCCCAGCCTGAACCAGGTTACCTTTAGGGTTCCATTCTAGGGAGGATGTACAAAGTGAAAGTCCGTGAGTATACAGTACAGCAAACAGAAAACTGGCTGGAACAACATCCAGGCTCCCGGACAGACATGCACACTCTTCCTTATAATGTGATTACCTGATAATGGGGTCACTCTTGGATAATCTTGAAACTCACTCTGGGTGTCATTGACTTCCTACTGAAGGACACAGAGAAAGCCAGATGCAAGTCTGACATGGCTAATTGGGGGGTGTGTGGTCCTCTTGGAGCCTTTTCCTGAGATGTGACAGAGTACGTGCCAAGACTAATCAAGCCCAACTGCTACCCACTTCTGCTGAATCATATGGGGGGCTGCAACACAGCATCTGAAGGAACCTGGGACTTATCTCTCGTGATGTTGAAGCCCTAGACAGGAAATGGAAAGTCTGGGAGCACAGGTGGTGTTTGCATTTCTTTCTGTACTTGAAGGCTATAACTTTGGAAAGGATGGTGACAAAAGTAAATGATATTAGAGAACAGGATTTCTATATTCCAGATTAAAAGTTATAATACACTGCTATTGGGCTAAACATGAATATGCTGCCTTACTAAGTTAGCAATTTCCTGACAAAAACACCAATGATTAATTCTGAAGCTACTTTAATTAAATTAAAAAAAACACACACAGTAAACAATTATGATGTAAATCAAGAGCTACTGGAAAGACTTTTAGGAATCTCAAGGAAAACAAGAAGGAAGTAGGAAAGGACTGTGTGAAGCTCATTCGGTAGGAAACTGTCACTTGAAAATCCAGTTTTCATGTGCGGAACTCAAAAGCTTTGGTATTTAATGGGAACTTTTCAGTTACTTTACTCATCACAAACAGCTATAAACATTGGAATGTCTTTGTTCAGTCTCAGAGCTTTTGAAAAGAGCTACTAAGTACTTGGCTTTAAGTACCTAGCTCACACACTATGTTAAAGTGGGTACAGGATCCACACAAACCACATAGAACAAATAAAATTTGCTTTGATTCCTAAAAGAATCAAATACTATACTATAGATACAAATAATACTATAGATACAAATAATAAAAATGATAAATGGCCGGGCGTGGTGGCGCACGCCTTTAGTCCCAGCACTTGGGAGGCAGAGGCAGGCGGATCTCTGTGAGTTCAAGGCCAGCCTGGTCTACAAAGAGAGTCCAGGACAGCCAGAGCTGTTACACAGAGAAACCCTGTCTCGAAAAAAACAAAAACAAACAAACAAAAAAAAAGATAAACATTAATGTACATGCATAAGAATTACCTACATTTTATGGGTCAAAAGATTCCTAATTTGAATTAATCATCCAACAAAACAATGTCTATGTAAGAGAAAGTACAGTAGACTATTACAAAATTAGACCTGGGGACGGAGAGGTGACACAGTGGTTCAGAACACTCGTTATTCTTTCAGAAGATCCAGATTGAATTCACACAACCCACATAGTAACTCACAACTATTTGCAACTCCAGTTTCAGAGGATCCACCACCCTCTGCTGGCCTCCATGAGCACCAGGCATGCATGTAGTACAAAAACACGCATGCAAACAAAAAATTCATACACATAAAATGATAAAAATTGATCTAAAATGATCGAATGACACGAATAAGGGAAATAGTGGGCGCTTCCGCCGAAGCTTGACAACTAGTTGCACAAAAATAAATTAAGAAGGTTTTAGCTTAGTATGTATTCCGATGTACAAGTGTACTTAGTATGTACTCTGATGTACACGTGTACTCAGTATGTACTCTAATGTACACGTGTACTCACCCTGGACTGAGTGCCTACCTCATCTCTCCTCCATTCCCCATTCCTAATGCTGCATCTACAGCATTTTGTCCAATTCTAGACACTGTATCTAGGAGAATATGAGGACACCAAATGCTGAGGGGCCTGGGAATCATATTACATGAACAATGAAAGAAATTGTGTGTCATCCAGTACCCACAGGATACTGTCTCTTATTTGTAAAGGGTTGTTGCAAAGCAGGAGAGTCAAGTTTATCTTCCCAAATGACAGAGGAAAGAATGACTGTGGTTTTCATAGAACATGCAAGTTTGGGTGAGTGCATTATGGATTTGAGTAGCAAATATGGGAAGAATGGCTGTGATTGTTTTTGAAAGGTGGAGGTATCCAGGGTACCAGGTATTAACTAGAAAAAGTTGCATGTCTCTATGCAAAGGAAGACAGCTACATCACAAAGGTCTTCTCAGCTCTTAGAGTCTATGGCCCTAGGACCAGATGTGGGAAATAAGGAAAAGAAATGAATGAAAAATAAGTTCTGGGCTTTGAAGCGACAGGGTTTGGATGAGGTGGTATGTATAACAAAGAGACTGATAAATAGGGAAGAGAACCTTTGAGAAGAGAGATGGTGGGGCTAAGATTCAGAAAATGGCAGTACCGCCCCAAAGAAAGACATCAGGTTAAATGACTTTGGATTCATTTAGCAACATTGTTTTTTGTTTTGTTTGTTTGTTTTCTGGTGAACCTAGGACTCAATACTGTCCTATATGTAAAGTATTTGATTTCATTAAATTCCAGGTGAGAACATTAAGAAAATATGAAAATTTAACGAGCCATTATTTTACTCTTTTAAAGTAAGACTCACACACACACCCACAAAATCAAATTTTAACTTCAGAGCATGGAAGCTAATTTGATTTTATAGACTAGACAACTAAGAAGTTAGAAAATGTTCTAATTTTTCTGAGGCCAAAGTGTTAATAGGTAAAAATAGGATTTACATTTATTATGTTAAAAAGAGGAATAAATGAAAGGTTTTTGAGCAAACAAATATTAATGTGCCATTATTGCCAGCAAAAGAAAATAAAAATATCTTCTTATTGTGGGTATTAAGGTGCGAAACTATGTCCCTTTGTTTTGTTTTGGGAGTGTTGACTTCAAATCCAGAGCCTTGCCTGTTCTAGGCAAGATCTCTACCACTGAGCCACATGCCCAGTTCCAGCAGAGCAGAACTCAGAAGGTCACACCAGCCATTCTCAAACATTGTGATGCAGAACTCACTCAAGCTGCAATCATGCATGCGTATGTTTGTTTGTATGTATAGCAGTTTCATACCAAAAAATTTAGAATAATATAAATCTTAAAAAATACAAGCAGTCTTAAAAGTCTGTTGTTGTATTTTCTATAAATATATGATAATAATAGAAAGACTGGTCATGAAATTCATACCAAATTGTATTTAACAGAATAGGAAAAATTAATATTCCCAGTCTATAAATGGATAAACTCTCATCTATCTAAATAAAATTCTAATAAATAAATTGTTTACAATGTTAATATGAAGATGGTTTTGGGGACCTTTACAAGATATACATTTTCAAAGAAAAGTTCAATAGCATGTAATGTAATATGTATTTACATATAATACATTCAACTTTCAAAGAAGGTAGCTGATCCTAGATTCAAAGGACGTTTTTTTGGGTCACACAAGCTCACACCCATTGACCTTACAGTGTGCGTGTTGTAAAATTTAATTTTTATATGTAAGTTAGAACTCTGATTTAATGTTCTAGTTTTATGAAAAAAAAATCAATTGTAAACTAATCTCCTAAATTTTACATATATAGCTTAAAGATGAAAATTTAAATAAGTGGTTTATTTGATATTATACCTAATTAAGCAGTATCTGTGTTTATTTGTTGCTATAAATATTATCATCTAATAGCTTCAGAATAATGAAACAAAAGTGAGAATATTGTCATGAAGGTGAGCACATGTATACCTTATTGACAAGGACTATAACCTTCCCGGATTCAGATGCCTGCTTCTTCTTGTCTAAGTGATCTTTGGTGATGTAAACAGCCACTCTGGTTTTCCCACTTCCTGTGGGGAGGCAGATAATAATATTCTTCCCCTCCAAAGCTGGCTGGGCCACTTCCATTTGATAAGACCTGAGCTGCAGTTCTGGTTCAGGGGATGTTCTATGTGTTGTCGTTCTTTCATCTGAAGGAATAAAAATGAAAAAACAGCATAAGAGAAAGGGCAATGAAGAATCCAAGGGTCAGAAGCCTGGATCTGCAGTTGGGCTTCTGGTGGTCTACGCTCCTTTCCTCTGTGATCCAAACCAACCCATTTTCTATTTTCTGTACCAGGGAGTGTCAGCTCTGTCTTACAGGATGTGACTCAGGTTCCCTATCGTGGAGTGGACTAACAGTATACAGGCCTTAGGAGAAGACTCCATGGGGAGGAATTCTCAATGAGAGGGCACTTCCTGCTTGGATCGCAGAAAGGACGTGTTGTAGGCTCTTAGGTTTCTATCGCTAATGCACGGGGTTTCTCAGTTCTTTAGCCGTTTGTCCTCCTGGTTTCTCTTAGCAATCTTACCTATAAACCAAGAGAAGCTAGAAAGATAGGAGCGGTTAGTTCTCACTTCCATTTTTTTTTTTAATTAAAAACAAAAATAACAGCTGGAACTACTTCCTTAATTTGCTAAATCTGACAACTAAATGCCTCAAAGCGCATACCTGCTGTCATCTATTGGTGTCTGTGGGATTTTAGGAGTTAGGTCTGTGTGTAAACTGGAACATCATTTATATCTAATGTGCATATTTGTCTTCTTACAAATTATTTCTACTTATAAACCTGATACAATGTAAATGTTTTATAAAAAGTTATTTTTATTGTTGAAGGAATAATGACAAAATATTTCTATGTGTAGTACAAATTTTAAAATACAGTTTGGATACACAGTTGACAGAGTATGTACATGTGACACTTGTGGATATGGAGCGTTACCTCTGTGTGCATGAGAGATAGAGGGAAACAGAGAGAGAAAGCGAGAGAGAGAGAGGGGGCAGAAAGAAACACAGGGAGAGAGACAGAGAGAAACACAGAGACAGAGAAACAGACAGAGAGATAGAGAGAGGGAGGAGATCTTTTGCATTCGAGGCAACTAGGCTTAAAACATATTTAGAGAAAAGTAGGAAAGCACTCCCTGTGCTGGCCTTTGACTGGAAATGACTCCATCAAAAGATAAAACATAATAATGTACTTATAAATTAAATTGTCGTGAACTTTGCCATGTAGTTTTAAACTGTCATTTTGTTACTTCCTGATATGCAAGTCTTCATGCATTTAGTTCTCCTGAAACCCAAAGCAACATATACGACAAGTATTTCCATAACAAACATTTTATACAAAAAAATACTGACAAAATCAATGCTAACACATAGTGATTTTATAAATGTTGGAATAAATTTATTATAATGTGTCTTGATTTAGATATATTCTGTTCAGATATGATCATGTTTTCCCATCTTATGACCCAAGAGGATCGGCTCTAAAAATGCATTGCTTACAACACGGAATGCAGTAAAACAAATATTATTCCAACTCAAATGTCCACCTGTGCTTCACAGCATCAGAAAAGATGAAATGACAGTGTTTATCAGTAGTTCACTGCACATGAAATGAGAGCTTGTTGCCTTATCAGTGATCATAATAAAAGTAAACTAACACCATCCCATTAACTTTTTAAAAACTTGCTGACAGCTCCATTTCCGCAAACCGTTGATTCTAAGTGGGTTTTAACTTGCTGAGATAGAACTATCTGCACAGGCAGGAAAATTCGCACCAAATACCACTTAGTGAAAATCATCTCCAGGATAGGAAGGGCATTTGCCTTCCATGCACAAATAACAACAGATGCAGTACATGTAAGCTATGGTTGGATCAGCTGCTGAGTCATTTAATATGCTTTTTATGAAAAAAAAAAAACACACACAGATCATCAGCATTTTTAATTTCACTTCCCATTATATTTCTATAAGGTTTAGATTTGTTTAATAATAACATTTCATTTCTACCAAGTGTTTTTTTTATAGGTAAGGAAAATCTTAATATTTCCTCTTCACTAAAAGTACTTATTACCCAACGTTTTCCAAAATAGCAAGAATATTTATGATGTATGATATATTTTAAGCAGTATATAAATCAAGACACAGAAATTTATATCAATAAATTCTCCATTAATTCTACTCAATCAAAATTTTGGTATAGATTTAAAAACAATAAAATGTCACATTCCTCATAGTAATTATATATACCTTTTAGTAATAATTTCCTCCCTTTGATTGCTATGTATTGTAATATACCATTTGGTACCAAAACGTGAAAAGAGAAACATAAGTATTTTCCCGGGTATCTTTTCCAAAAACTCAAAAGCCAAGTAAAATGAATGAAGTCCCGGCGTCACTTATGGACACGTTAGAGTTTGAAAGTGAGGTGTCCCACAGTCTCCTGTGTCCTCTGCGGGCAGGGGGGGGGGACTTTGCTTTGGGAAGCCGATCTGCAAGGTTGGGTCTAGCTAGAGGAAGCAAGTAACTGAGCTGAGGCGAGGGCAGCCTGATCACTGCAGCCTGGACAACATGCTCCCTGATTGTTCGGCTGCCAGAGACATAAACTAGGCAGTTCACTCTCTCTAGCTTCTACAGTCAGTAGCCGGACTCCTCACCATGCTTGCTCCACTGTGGTGGGTGGATTGTATCCTCGAAACCACAGGCAAGAGTAATTCTTTCTTTCCTTAAGTTGTTTCTTGTCATGCATGTGGTTAAGTGATGAGAAAGGTGACCAACACAATACAGTGAGTTTTTATTATTTTATTATAATTAAAAAGGTGTAAAAGAATCAAAGAGCTATCATTTTTAAGACTTAACTCCAGAACCAAAGCTGTGAGGTTTCACTGATACTGATCTGGTCATGAGCCACTCATTCATTCTGTAGCATCTATTATATGCTAGATCTTGCCAAAGTGAAGTAGTTTCTCTCATATTTTTGGTTGTGATCCTAGCCTTTAATGGCTGAGCCATCTCTCCAGCCCATGAATTTGTTTCCCAAAGGACCTCGGTATAGGGAAATGAGCTAATATATAATTTATCTATAAGTAGATAATCCTATATATTTTTGAGTCGGGACTAGGAGTTCCACTGGGCAGGCCAGAGATTTAAAACAGAAAAACAGAGTGGATTTTGGGAAAAAAAAAAAAAGTTGGACTCAGTGTTGAGAACAGCATCCAAAGAAAAATTCTGGGTTAGTGCTAAATATTCTGCCTGATTCTTGCCTTATCACATCTTCTGACATAGGGATGGAAAAATGTATCCACATAAGCAATGAAAAAAGAGTTTCGTCATCTCTGTCACCAGAAGGAGAAAATTGGGCTGGAATCAATGAGCCACAAGCTAGTATCAAGTAAAAATAAAATGTTTGGTTTTGGTTTGTTTATTTAGTCTTGGCTCTTTCTGATGTAATCTATATAACCCAATTATATAATCCATATAAGCCAAATTATAATTGATCAAACCCAATAATGAAAATGGTATTTTAAAAAGTGACACGCTTTAAAGTATGTTGCACATTCCCTTTAAAATACAAGCCAATTGAAGATCTTTAAATTATACTACAACTTGTAAATGGTCAAAATGAAATTAAATAGAGTTTAAATAATAATAATATTCTATTGGAACTACACCATGTGGTAAATTTCATTCTCACATAGATTTTGACAGCTGAGTTATTCTTAGAGAGAAAAGGTCTGCCACTGCATGTGTTTGAAATCGACAAAGCATCCTTTTACCTATAGTGTGTAACCACGGGGGGGAAAAACATTCCTATTGGACAAATATTAATAGACATCTTCTCAAAATAGCAGGAGGCACATTCTCTATATTAGGTCAATAAGGATTGACAAAAACTGTCACTGCTTTGAGAAGCAATATATCTTTCTAAAAATGGGGGAAAGAGAAATCTTGTAACTTAATTAGACTATTGAAACTTGCGTAGTGCCAGCGATCACATTTGGCTATAGTATGATACTTCTATGAGGATCATAATACAATTGCCCTGGTTCTCATTATGTTGTCTTTTAAGGGGGATTAATTATATGGAGATTAAGGCTCCTTAAGACGTCAGCCTAAAAGGTGAAAACAACTTCAGCTCCTACAGTATTATTCAATGATCCAATATGTATTTAGCCTTTTACCAATTTACCAAAAGCTTTTATTAAATGACTTCTATACAGCTTTACTATGTACTTGATGGTCAAATATTTCATAAATGTTATTATTTCTCAATTTTGCTGCCCACTTTACAAAAATCATTATTTGCTCCTAAATGCTGATCCATCTAGACCTTGAAGGGCATCCTCGGAAAACACACTTGCATTTTAAAATGTTATTTGCCTTTGAAAATGTATTTGCTTTTCAAAAGTAGGTTGCATTCACATTTATCATGGCACATTGAAGACTAGAAATCAGCAAATACATTTGCTAACAGCTCTAAGTAGGCAAAGTGCCCTGCAAATAAAGGATGTGTTTTAGATATTTATTGAGTGAATGAATATTGTTGAAAAGCCCTCACTTAGGCAAATACAAATTAGGATAGGGCAAAGCAGCTTAAAACAACCCATATGGATCGTAACTATCAGCTAGAGTATATTTAGAGTTCTAGCATCAGTGGCACACAGTAGAAGTGGTAAGTATTAAATTTAACTATTTCATAACAAAGACAGAAAATCAAATTCCATCCACATGGAGAACTTAACACTGACCATACTGAATAAAAAACAAACTGACCCTTTTTTAATGATAAAGTCATGACTGAAATTTTGGTGAACTGGCTTTCCTCACACTAACTTGTAAAGGATTCAGTAGGGTAACTGGGAGGGAGAAATATATAAACAGAAGCATGGTATAATCAGACTTCAAAAGCTTTTAAAGCAAATGACCATGCTTATGCAAAATCTTTGTCCCCCTCCCCATTGTCCATCTATAGTTCTATACATCTGACAATGCAGAACAATATGAACCACACAGCATTTTCTAAGTAGCAACAACCCAATCACAAAGAATAATAAGATAACTTGTTTTTTAATTTGTCAGTCTTCCTCTGGTCCTTTACTGGCTCATTGCCAAGTAGCTTTCTCTGTTAATTTTTGCAATTTTCTTTGAAGAATGCCTTTTCTTCAAACTCGTAGGCAAATATAGAAAGGTGAATAGCAGACATCAATAATCCATTGGCCACAGATGAAAGATGCTAACCCTCCAGCTCTTATTAATCACACATTCAAGGGATAGAATGAGATAATTCAAATCGACCAAGCTGACAAGTTAGGAAGTCTAATAAGAGGAAGTATTGATAAAAGTGGGGGGCACGGGAGGCAGGCGTTCTCATTTCCTGCAGATGTGGGAGGCAGCCAATATGGGCAGCAGGATCGGCGATACCTGCTCCAGTTTCCATTTAGTGACCGAAATCCATCTCTGCTCTGCTACTGATCAGACCTCACTGAGCTCTGTGTGTAATTTCTAGACTCTTCTTTTAAGACGGATCCTATTTATTTTCTGTAGTCCCACAAATTTTATAGGAAGTCTTCATTTTCTCTCTTAGTCCAATTGAAAATAAAAAATAAACCTGCAGTCAGGTTAACTGAAGCAGATTTAGCAAATAGAATAGATGACATGATTCTATGAAATGTGGCTTATGCCTGACCAAAAGACACATACTAGATCAAAATTGCAGTTTTCTTGTGAGACTTGAGCAAGTTATACTGTTAAAGAAAGTAAGTGGCAAAGTTCCAAAATGACTCACTGTTGAAAAAAAAATTGCTTTAATTGCACAAATCCATTAGGGAGGCTACAAACAGTCCCAATGCACTCCACTATATGGTGTCTTACTTCACACTTTTTCAGGTTTACACAACAGTTAGGCAGTACCTGAATCACTTCCCATGGTGCCTGAATCACTGCCCATGTTGCTGTTATGTCCAAGACTTTCATCTAAGCAGCTGACACTTCCTTCTGCCAAACTTGTGTCTGATTCTGCAAAGGAAAACATTTTAAAATATTTAAAAAATATTTCTGAGAATAAACGTATTTTAACTGCACACCTCTACAGCACACAGTACATACAGTTCAATGCAGGTGGGAAAGGCACACCCAAGCAAGTATGCATAAAAGGTAAGAGTTCCTCACGGCTACACTAAAACCATTCCGCTATGGATGAGCAGCTGCCGGGAATGGCTCAAATCCACATTACCTACCCACAGTCCTTAACACCCAACAGCAAAGTAAATGTGAGTTCCTGCACATTTGTGATTTGAATTATGTATCTTACCTGTACACATAAATTCTCTCTCCTGTAAAGAATTTCTAAGCTTAATAGCAGCTTTTAAACAAGAATTATTATAGAAACCATTGGGCTGTTCTGGGTAAGACAACAGTAAAGTGAGCAGAGCATAAAGTGCAATAAGCCATGCAGTTCTGCTGACCAGTTACGAAATTAACATTCCAGGGACAAATAAATATGAATTTAAAATCTCAAAAAGAATATTCTCAAACAGAATATGACTGACATTTGGCATTACATATGCTAGAGTTTGAGTCTGGAAATGTCTCTCTTCACTATAATTACATAAAGATGCCATCGACCAAGCATACGCATGGCGTGTGTATGCCCTTCACTAAGGCCCAATGTGGCTCTCAGCAGTCGGGGTCATTCTTTTTCCACAACCTTCTTCCTTATCCGGTTTATCTCCAAAGGTGAATGCAGTCTCATTGTCAAGGATCAGAACTCACATTAAACTAAGAAATATCAGGGCACATGCGTTCTTGAAGCTAACTTGGAATCGGAAAGATCTGTGAAACTTGCGGTCCAGGTTGTTCTAATCCTATGTAAAATGGGTGTAGCATCATTACCTTTTTCAATCTGATAACCACTGTGCAATACTAGAGCCAATACCCTGCAGGCAGAAGAGCTTGACTGAAATGAAAATCAAACGTTTGGTATATTACTAGAGGAGGCATAATTTTCTTATAATTAATTCTATTTTGTAATATTTATATTTGTAACTTGTTAGGCAATTATCATTTCATCTCCAAACACTAGTAAACTATATTAAGATACCTGTTAGTTAAGAGTACTATCAGTGCCACATCTTTTAGCACTGAAATAGAAATAGATGAAACAAAATACATTGTATGTTATTGGTACAACTTGAGAAGGAAAGACGTACAGTTCAAAGTTAACAGTTTGTTCTTTAAGTAGTTAGCCATTCCGAGTGAGATGAATGGTGCTTCATTATGAAGATCACTCTTTTGAGTATATGGTTAATAATTTTGACAAATGTTTTCAGTTCTGCAAATAAACCACTCCTTCAACGAGGATATTTCTATAACCTTACAAGTCCTCTGTAGCTTCTTTGTTGTCAACACTTTTCTGCCGTCCCCTGGCTATCATTGGTCTGATTTCTGCTCCTACAGCTTCACCCTTTCCAGAATGTCATATAAGTGGATTTGTGCAGCATACTACCCTCCTTTAACCTAGAGTAAAATGGTTGAGAGTTGTTCAGGTTTTGAGTGTGTCAGTAATTTCTTGCTTTTTGCTGTGGACTCTTGTTTCTACGCAGTACGTTCTTGACATATGAGGCACCTCCCTACAATTTGATCAAGTTCATTTAGGTTGGAAGATACAATGGAATTTCAGCCCATGCTAACCAAATATGTAAGATTGTGTCCTTAAAAACTACAAGCTGAAAATAAAGTTGTACAAAAACTCTCAATGGACATACATACTGTTTAAGTATATTAGCACAACATAAATACACTAATGTGAAAATACTGTGCTTATCAGTTGTCATAGATTAGCTCTGGAACTCAGATTTGAGGAATCCCTCATGATCACATGGGAAAACCTGTATATCTCACAGAGAGATTTTAAATATGGCACTGTGCAATTCCCAGAGGTATGTCTTGTTAGAAGCTCAGAGGCGAGTGTGGGATAGAGCTGTCAAGTCGAAGAGCGTTTTGGGCAGATGTACTGATGAAAAGAGAATATGATTTGTAGGGAAAGGCAAGGTGTAAAATGAGATGGGAAATGTCATTGCAAAGATAATTCCAGTTCTAGACATATAGGCCAAGATTTCTATGGCAAAAAGTAAATTTTGACATACTTTCCATTTGTTATTTTAAACGTAGAATTGAGAGCTGAAGAGTATACTAAAGTGGCTGGGAAAATGCCAATAAATACAATCCAGAAATTGGATATTGCTCCCAACAATTTTCCAGTGAGTGTAGCCGATACAGAAATCATATTTGACTTTTCACTTCATTTTCCAATCATTAGCAATTAAACTACAATCTTAAATGGACTCCTAGGATATGGAAGGTCAAGATTTATCCCAGATTTGCTCTAGCATGTATAAGTTAGAGGTGCCGGCTCTATGAAGCATGCACAGTTTATTGATAATAATATTGCTACTAATTACAGAGTGTGATTGATTAAGTTCATGGTTTGGGTTATGTAGATTTCACAGTCAAAGCTGCATTGTGTCAGAAGAACACTGAGCTCAGAGCTTTCCCAGATGTCATGCACTTTATGACAGTCAGCATCTTCTGCAGTAGATACACCCACTAGCAACTCTGTTTTAGAGGTGAGAATCAATATTCAGAGAGAGTAAATGATTCCTCCATGTCCCCAGTACCTCAGTGCTTTTTACCAATAGCATGTATGGCTCCTAATTTGTGTGAAGAAGCTCTGTAAGCGTCTGTATCCTTGGTGCTAAATGAAATAAAACTCATTTTTGAGAAGTTCATTTTCATTGTAACGTCAAATTTGCTACAAAAATTAAAACATCTTATCTTTCCAAGAAACAAGTTAGAGAGAAGTTTGCCCTTTGCTAATATTTCGGACTCCTGGATGGATGCAAACTTTTCACTAGGTCATCTACACTAATTTTTGCACACATATTAAGAAGGGATACTTCTGTCCTCACAGCACAAACTCAGCTGCAGTAACTCTGTTAGAGGTCACTGAAACAGAAAAAAGGCAGACTGAGTGCTCCATTGCTTTGTCATTTAAAGTGCATACAAATCCTCAGCTTCTCCTCATGAAAATAATATAGTTTCCCAAGCAGCACACTTTTATGTGTTCTTCCTTTGAAATAGAAGTATGAAAGGAAAAAAATTTAATAATGAAGAAAGTAATATATCTCCAACATTGAAACTGCCTTTCCTGTAAGTTTTCTGTCTGAATTCAATTTTTTAAAAAAAGGTACATACACATACACACATGCACGTGTGCACATGCACACGTGTTATTATTACAGAAAAGTAATATAAAGAAATTGTTGATGTGTTGGGTTACAAAATAAAAAACAAAACAATGTTTTGAGTTTACATACCAAAAATGGAATTGCTACAACTCATTTTCTTAGGATTCTCTTGGTTTTTTTCTTTTGTACTTTTCAAGGCAGATAGATCTGGTGGTGCCTAATATCCGCAGCCATGTGTGTGTCCTTCTAAAGAAGACACACAAAGGAGGGCCTGGAGGCAGGGCTTGGGCATGCAGAGAACATGTGCTTTGGAGCCCAGGGAAGCCTCCGAGAGCTAAACTCAGCCACTGCTTGCAAGTGGCTAGCTCTTATTTAAAAATACAGATAATAGCTTCTATAGTTTTAAATTTTATTGTAAGAACGACCCTGTTTCACCACAGGGGCAAGAGTTTTGAAGAGAAATAAATTCAAACTCTTGTAGAGCTGCATTGAACCCTGGGAACCCTGGAATCACAGTGTATAATGGGGTTAATTAACTTTTACATATGTCATTTTTCCCCTAAGGGAATTATCAAAGGCAGCTATGAAATAAATTTGAAAACGGCAGTCACATCTATTAATATAGTTGTCTATATCAAACTTATTGGAACCAAAGAAAATCATACTTGTTCAATTAAGAGGTAGGATGAACTTTCAAAATAAAAAAGAATAATAACTTCACAAAGATAAAAACAACTGCTTTGCCTGCAATGACCGTAAATCTCTAAGAGAATCTGTAAATGGGGGGGGGGGGAAAAAAACTCTTCATTTAGAAAAATTTAAAAATTTTGGTAATAATCAAAAATATTAACTGAAATCTAATACATTTTATATTTTTAACATTTATAGACCTTAAAACATTGTAAAATCGTTTAGAAACCAGAAAATTTTATAATAAAATATTGAAAGAAAAAATGGGGAAGGGGGGGTGGTGAGTTTAGATTCATATTAATGCAACGTCTGCCCTCTGCTGGAATCTACTAGTAGAGCAAGCAATGAACAAGTAATACTGGGTTTTCTTCAAGGAGCTGGGCTTCCTTAGGTAAAACCCAACTTCTTTTCCCCAGTAGACTTTCTCCTCGCCTAGAAACTTTTCACTGGGCAGACTCTTATCTTTTCATTTTTGCTGCAGTCTGTCACTGTTTCTCCGTGACAAAAAGTGGGTTTACATTCCAGCAGGAAACAGCCGTAGGGAAAAGAATTTCTAAGACCCTTGGTGAAGAACAACATTCCCTGTTTTATTCTCCCGGGAGCTGGTGGTGACAGGATCTATACTTCATCAAATTTCACCTCCCAGAGTAGACTTAACATTTTTCTTACTTGTGATCTTGCCTTGTACTTGAATATCATACCTACCTTCCCTCCAGTTTCATGTTCCTCCCAAGACCCTGAAGCACGTCCTCATATTGGCACACACTCAAGGATGCATGGACCTCCTAACTGTGCTTACTTTCACATACTAATGATGCATATTTCCTTTTCTTTAGAAATAACAATCTTTTCTTTGAGAGGAAATAGATTACTTTTATTTTCGGCTCTATGTATATGGATCTACACACACGCTCACATTTTGGTCTGTCATAGTTCGTTCCTTGTGCCAGGGAACATGTGTTCCCACAGAATGGAGAGAAGCCACCTCCACCCACCTTGCATATTCTCTCCTGGATCCAAGCTTCTAGGAAATGAGTTCCCCAAAGAGAAAAAAAAATCTTTCTTAGAGCCACAGGCCCACATGCCCATCCGTGGAGCTCCTCTGCTCCTGTTTATAGACTGTGTGTGTGTGTGTGTGTGTGTGTGTGTGTGTGTGTGTGCTGAAATATTTCAGCTAGAATTAAATTTAAATCATGCGTAATGATGTTAGTCGCGCTATCCTTTGCTCTGGGGTCTGAACACAGAAAGGTTATTGAAACCGTAGGGTTGCAAAGGTCACTACACTGGAAGGGCTTGTTCCTTAAATGTCAATAAATGATGAAGGTAGAATGTTCTAGAGAGGAGTCATTCACAGCTGATGATCTTGAAGGCCACACTAGAAGTCTTGACAGGAACAAGCACCAGGGACTGCAAGATAGATGGGGATGAACTGGGAACTTTTTAAAATTCATAGATGCCTGTCGGAAAGGCTGAAGGATCGAAGTGACCCTCACCTCACCAGACAGAAGGGAAGTACAGGTGTAGATATACTTAAGGGTGCACAGGTAACGCTCAACAACAGGTCCTTGCAAGGGATTAAAGAGATGCCAACTTCCATGGTATAAATCTCATCGTGGGCAATGTCAAGCTGTCAGTATGATGCCACTGAGTAATTTCTAACAACCACCCTCTGAAAGGTCACACATGCATCTTGATGTGATGGTATTTTATAAATATCGAGACAGTGAATTATTGATTTTTAAGGGAGTTTTTGCCTTGTGGGAAGCAACAGGAGAAGCTACTTGGAGAAACACATTAGATCTCTTTGGTCTTAGAGTTCTTAATTCCTGTTCCTATTCTCTGTAATCCCTTTTCTGTTCCGACAAACTTCAAGATTTCTCATGATTTCTTTCACTTCCCTTAGCCTGAAATGTTATCAATTACCTCTGTTCACAGACTCAACACAAGACAGCCCTCTAGGGCTCAGGCAAATGTCTGCCCTTCCCTCCTAGGTAAGCTTCCTTGTGGTAACCTTCCTTCTTTCACATGTCTTCTTCTGAACCCTTTAACACCTAGATCTTGTGGCTTTTCTTTGTATTTTATTGATTTTATCTGAATTAATTACTGCTTCTCTTTTGGAAAAATGCAAATATGTCTTCTTATCTAGATCACATAATTTCAAGATAAAAACACAATGGCTCGGTGTGACCTGACCAATTCATTTCTTTCTTCCTACTAGTTTGGCTTTCAGTCCTTTTTACACATCCCAGAATAGAAAAGGTAAGATCTAATCATCAAATTGAAATTTAAAACCATCACTTCGATTTTGCTAAAAATGTTTGTAGTTATAAACTGGTGTGGGAAACAAACCCAGTCTATGTTGACTACACTCTAGAAATGTACTCCACACTTTTCTTTCTGATAAAATACCCATGGCCTTGTCCCTGGAGTGTGAATGATTGGCTGATAATCTGTTTAGGTCTGCTATGCAATTGTGAGTCATATAACATGCTGTGTTTGAGAAAAAACACACATAAAATTCTGTATAAGCACCAATAACAGCATATTCATATTCCTTCCTTTCCATTCTCCCTCTCTCTTCAAATTACTATCTACCCTTAAATGGCCCCAGTAGTAATGCAAGTTCTCAGCAGTCAATGATAACCAAATTTAGGAAAATATAAAGGATAGCTCACTTAACTTAAGCCAATTCTGAAATAGCAATATACTGCTACAGCAATGATCTTCCTTTAGCTTCAAATGCTGTGGCATTTATTTCTAGAGATCCTAAAAATCACTGGATTTTCTACAGGATAGTGGTATAGAACATTATTCTGCTCCTTAGGTGTAAGGATAAATTTTGTGACACTTTCACAGAAATAAGTACAGACTGAACCTAAGATTGGACTTTGGTCTATAAAAAGGAAAAACAAAATAATACAACAACAACAACAACAAAAAAGTGCTGTGACAGATTGGACCAGGAGAAAGAGGCTGTTTTATAAAGGTCAATTTTTAAACCCCTCCTACAGAACATGATCTATGCAAAATATATCCACAATATATTCCAAAGCATAATGTCACCGGATAAACCTAAGGAATTGAACATATGGGGGAATGAAAAAGAAGGTATTACAGTCTGAAAACAAGCAGGTTGGTGAGCTCATTAGCTGGGGTGGAATTTTAAAATCTTCACGTGAACGAATATATAAATCAAAATATACACATGTGTTTTGGGTCATGCGCACTGTGTCTTCACACATGGCACACTAGTTACATTATAATTTTTCACACTGGAACCGAGAAATCCTTTCTCTTTATAAATGTCAAAGCGCCATCTGCTGACCATTCTGAGGTACTTGCATTTCTTAAGTCCAAACAATACGTTCTTATGGATCCATAAGAGAAGCTTTGGAGCTTTTTGTTGTTGTTGTTCAGCATTACATAGAAGTGTTTCTTCCAAATTCAATAGCATTTTCCTAGTTCTGAATCTCATTTACTATACTTTTCTTTTACTATAGTATTTTGCTTCCTAAAATATAATTTAAAGAAACTCCATATAAAAAGTAACTACTCACTTGCTTTAACAAAGCAGTAACAGATATTTAGAAATGACTTTAATTTTTCTGTAAATGCACAGAATTAAAATAATCCATAGAATTGGTTAAATCTCCTTGGAATCCTCCATGTTGGTGCGTTCTGAGGAAACTTTAAAATTCTGTGATATTTTCTTGTTCTAAAAAGGCCAGTGGTTTCAGAAGCAGAAGTATCATACTCATCAATACAATCATACCAATAGTTCTAAAAGGAGCAGTTGGTTTTTTTTAAGTTACTGTGTTAATTTGAGAAAGACTAAGTTTAAAAAAAACTTTTGTTTATATTAATTAATAACTATATTTTATGGGGGGAGATACCATCTCTCTTAAACATTTTTCTTTATTCATGAGAATTTCATACATGTATATAATAAAATATCATTATTACTCCCCATTTTCCTCCACCTCCCCTAAATCCCCCATATTTCCTTCAATGTATATCTTACCATATTTCATAAGAGGCATGTGTGTGTGCGTGTGTATGTATGTATGTGTATGTAAATTCCTGTCAGTACTGTCCATTTGAAACTGTAAGCAGTCAATTCTGAATAGTGAATGAGCAGAAAAGAAGAAATGTCAACCCTCAAATGAGGTGAAAGGGTGAAACTACCATCTAGAACTATGCACTGGAGAATTCTAGTCTGTCACCCTTAGGAGGAAGAATAAATGTCATTAAACTTGCATTAGTGTGAGCCCTTGCACTGATTGCTGAGGTGTGAAGGAAGTAAAAAGGTTGTAAAAAGCAGCTGGTGAAAAATCTTCATGTACAAGCTACTCACAGTAAATAGATTTACATGTAATAAACTGCCATGAACTAAGAGACATGTAAACTGGTTCAGAAAGATAGTAAGAAATACCCTGATTGAAAATTACAAGCTTCCCATATCTTTTATTGCTGCACATAAAAAAAATCCAAGTTTACAGTGTGCAGTTTAGGAAAGAAGGATTTGTAGCTGTTGTTACTTTTAGTAACTACTAGAAATATTAACCCATTGTGTTAGAACACAAAATAAACACACACTGTCCTTATCAATAAGCTGTGAACATGATTATACAGTATGTATCAGAAACAATGTGCATGGCACATGTTCACAAATATTTTAATTGTTAACTCTAAGAACGACTTGATAGGCAAAATCCTCTACTAAATTTAGCAATAAATACTGTGATCCAAGTAACTCCATGGGTGGCGATGTAGAGATTAGTGGCAGAGCGTTCGCTCGGCATGATGGCCATAAACCCAAACCTTAGCACCACAAAATGAAAAAAAAAAAAAAAACAAACAAACAAGAAGTGACTTCTCTGGGGTAATGGGCTAATGTTTTTTGTTTGTTTATTGGTAATCCTTGGTTCATTCATAACACCAGTCAATCAAAGAAGCAGAAACCAGGGATGCATCCAGTCATTTATCAGCTACCGTGTCTAAAGCGTAGGTCTGGAGCAACGGCACCATGCCTTCATAAACAAGTATCCCACTGCCACTGCCTTGGAAGAGCCCAGGACGGGACTAGCCTATTCACAGACGCAGGCACCAGAAGCGGAAGACCACGCAGGTCAGAGGATCCCTGTGAGCGTGACGGGTTCTAGGTGCCTGTCCAGCTTGCTGTACAAGCTCTCTCACAAACACGTATTTGAATATTTTGCACTAAGCTTAGCCCTAAGGTGAACTGTGTGGTCAACATCACACAGAGCATGAAGCTCTATGGGGGGTGTGGACAGTTCTGCTGTGTTCCTTACTGCGTGTACAGGATTGAACAGGAGCTCTGGTCCATGTAGAAAGTTTATGAGTTTTTGTGAAGTAAAAGAAGGGAAAGAAGCGAAGGGAGACAGAGAGGTGAACATGCAAGTAATGCCAGAAGGTAAGGCTACCAAAAGGCAAGAGCAAAACCAAATCAACAAGAAAACCAATCCCTAAACTTTCTATCCACTACCACTATTGTCATGACCCATATTTTCTCACAGGGTCCACACTAAACTTAAGAAAGTTAATTCTTGTATTAAGAGACTGAACCACCAGCCAAAGAACATGAATGAAGTGGACCTAGGCCCCCTACACATGTGAAGCTGATGGGCCACTTGGCCCTCAAGTGGGTCCCCTAAAAATTGCAGCAGGGGCAGTCTTAGACTCTGTTGCCCTCCTCTGGACCCCTTTTCCCTAGCAGGGCTGCCGTGTCTTACCTCAGTCCTCATGAGATTTGATGTGCCAGGAACAGTACTGGGCTAGGGTGGGATACGGGGGAAGTGGGTGGGAAGAGGGTGGGACTGGGAGGAAAGGAGGGAGTAGGGTAGCTATTCGGATGTAAAATAAACAAGTAAATAAATTAATGGAAAAGGAATAATAGAGAATTTTTCAATTCTGACCTTTAATTTCACCCACTTTGAAAATCAGGCTAGACAGCTACCAGCTGACCGCATGCCCCTGAGTGCTATTTGAGATGTGGACTCATCTTCCAGTCTCAGCTCAGATGTCAGCTCTTACTAGTGTGGATTTATAAGACCCTTAGTGATGTCAGTTAGCGCACGGAGACTGTTTGGTAAATCATGAACCTACTCATCTGGATATGGATTTCTTGCAGAATCATGGTTTCTGAAGAGAGGCGCAGGCTCAGGCACCCACTCACTGGAGAAGACAGAGCCTGTAGCATTCAGGTTTCGATGCTTCATACCCTCGCTGCTGCCTGTGTGGCTAGACCAGGAGCCCAGCTCTGTACTTCAACAGCACCCCTCCACCCATTGGCTCATTTGATCATGAACACTTCAAAAGTATTGCTTTTCAAAAAAGCAAAGCACATTATTATAGTGACACAGAAAGGCACGTATGCAAGTCATCTCCCATATATAAGAACTGAAAAAAGAACACAGGCACCCTAAGAATAGAAAAGGAAAAAGAGCACATAATGTGTATATACATAGAAATTACACAATGAATCCCATTAATTTTTACAATTAATATGTGTTAATAACTTTAAAAACCAAATACTATGAATGGGGTAAAAAAACCATATAAGCCAAAAAATAATATTACTGACGAGATTGATATTTTATACATTTAAATAGTTCATATAAACCAGGAGAAAAATACAAATGCCTTAATAAAATAGGTGGCAGGTGCTCAAAAAAAAAAAAAAAAACCAACAGCCCAAGTAGGAGGGATTTGAAAATAATTGTATAAATCAGAAAAAAAATGAAATCTGTATTCAAATATCAAAATATCCAATTTTTATTGTAACTGAATTGGTAGAGACTGGAAATGATGCCATGCACTTCTACGGAAAAGCTTGGGGGAAGTAGGTACTCCTTTAGCTGGGAAAAACGTGTAAATTCCTACAGTGAGAGTTGACACTAAATATCAAATGTGTTAAAACTGTATAAATCATTTGACCCAAAAATTCCAATTATATGTGTTTTTAATGAGTTAAGCGTGACATAAGTACAGAGGGCTGTAAAGGCATTGTTCATGATGTAGTAATTTGGGGACACACTCCGTGTCAACACTTGTTTAATTGTGTCCAAACGGCGTTACTATTATTCAATCAGTAAAAACCCTGAGCGACACCTAAAATGAACACAGAAGAAATATAGTTGCATACACAGCTATGCAGAAACATGGGGAGGAGGCACCCCAAATATTACTCATAATGTATGTTGTGGGAACATGGGTGGCTGCATAGTATTCCTATGTATTCCAAATTGTCTGCAATGCAGCTTCATTGATTCTTTAAACAGAGATAGTGCACAAAGATGGCCATTTCAACCTAGTTTAGATTAGGGCATAAAGGCATACTGGAATATTTTCAGGAATTTTGTTAGAAACAGCTATTTTTAAAAGTTAAATTGTAAAAATACACAACTTGAAAAACTTCTAAGGATAGTAAATACTGAAAACTCATAACTTGTCATCTGCCTGGATTTTACTCTACTGTTTTTTTTTTTTACAAAGTTAAAATAGTTATATTATTTCTTCTCTTCTCTTCCCTCCAATTGTGCCGGCCCCCACACCCTCTGAAATTCATGCCTTCTAATTCTTTAATTATTGTTAAACACACACACACACA